>JAVBXC010253743.1:0-11739 GCA_034780535.1 Scyllarides nodifer
CAGTTTTGCTGGAAAACGACACACGAGGCAAGGTGCGCCTCCCTGCTCTTCACATTGCCGCTAAAAAAGATGATACAAAAGCTGCAGCATTGCTCCTCCATACTGACCACAACCCAGATGTTACCTCCAAGTCTGGGTTTACACCACTACACATTGCTGCTCACTATGGCAATGAAAACATTGCTAACCTCTTGATCCAACGTGGGGCTGATGTCAATTACATTGCCAAGGTTGGTGAGAAAGTCTGTCAGGTATTAGGGTGAATATATATCCTTACAAAAATAATAGAGAAAATGTAGAATGCATAAAGATATGAATAAAGTATTAAAAAGTTATGTATATTTTGTTGTATAAACAACTTGAATATATTTTTTGGCATGGCATTTGTATCAGTTTGTTAGCTAAATCATCAATTTTCCTTTGTACAGTAATTTGTGTGTTTTGGCCTTCTACTTCAGTAGAGTTAAGAAAGAAATCACAATATATTTCAATTATTTTATCAACAGCACCAAATTACACCTTTACATGTGGCATCAAAGTGGGGTAAAGGAAACATGGTGTCATTGTTGATAGACAAAGGAGCTAACTATGAAGCTAAGACCCGGGATGGGCTTACTCCACTTCATTGTGCTGCTAGGTCTGGACATGAGACTGTGGTTGACATGTTACTAGAGAAGGGTGCTCCAATTACAAGTAAAACCAAGGTAAGCATTTAATATCAATTTCAAATTAGAAATTCCATAGATTCACATATAAGTTAATTATGTTATGAGAAAATAGGAGAACTTGTGAATGTTTTCTTAATGATTGAGGAGTAAATCTGAATGTATGTAAATATCTGAGGATGTTGGCTGTGTCCACACGTACGCTTCATCAGCTCTTGCTGGTAGGTTCTGTTATTTTCAGCCAGTCCTCCTGATAGGTCCCATCACACCATATGTTTTTCAGAAAAAGCCAAATAGATTTGTATCTGCTACCAGCAACACTAGATTCTTTCAAAATATTCTGTCTTAGATTAAATCATCAAACCAAAATTTGGTTGCATCCAGATGTTGGCACTCCTGAAATGGTCTCCAGTTTTTACTGGTGGCTTAACTGATCAAAGTGATAGATAATTTAGTTGACATTGTTACTTGTTGCTGAATTTTCTCTACAATTTGTTTATTGTGAACAGAAGAAAAATTTTATTACTAGAGCTTGCAAGTGTTCAGTCAATGCAACTTTGCAATCCAACATGTGCCTGCAGAGCTGAATGTCACAACTCAGTGGGGAAGTCAAATGACTCATTAGTATTTAGATGAACATATTACAGTTTATAAATATATTAACCTCTTCATTGCGTTCATGTAAAAATTGCAGAGGCAAATTTGCAATAAGAATATACATTTTCAGATAAGACTTACTTGTATCTTCAAATACAATTTGCCAAATAATGAAGATGATGAAAACACACTGACAATTAAAAACTTTTAGAAGTAAAATGAAACATTCAGAATGGGATTTAAACTGTCATGGATTGTTTATTACTATATTTTTTACATTGCAGACATTTTTGTTCATAAAACTGTATACAGTATTGTTCTTTTTAAGTGTGCATTTTTAAAAAAGTGATCTAATATGTTCTGACAAGAAATTAAGCAGCTAATAATCTGAAGAAAGATTTTCCTTCAGCTTTGAAACAAGTAAACATGCCTAATGTTCAGGAAAGTATTAGAATCTGTTGATTTATTTTGTAGATTTCCTTCTATTAGTGCTATTTATGTTTAGTCTTTTACTATAGCAATGAGGCAGTTCAGCTTGGCAGCCCGCCCTAAACTTTACCAGAAGAACCCAACAGACACTTCCTGCATGGTTACTTGTTTGTAACATGTCTTTATTATCGAACTTAAACTTAAGGATTTGGCCAGCTGACTACTGCTGGTATATATGTCCAATTATACTCCTGTTGTTTAGTGTTGGGCTAATCTGTATGTTTTATACTTAGATATGCGAGCATTATACCAAATTTCTAAAATCTTGTATTTTGTATAACAATTGAATGTTCTGGTCAATGAGTTAAAATGTATCAAATTGATTCCTTTGTATTTCAGGCATTGAAGGTACATGCAGAACATGCCTTTGTGTCAGCACCTGGGAGGCAATTGTTCACCGAGCTGATGGTTGTAACACAGAGAGTGTTCTCTCTTGTCTCTTCTTTAGGTATCAAACCTCCCAGACTGAGCACACAGGTTGGAATTAAGTCTGAGTGTTTATTCTTGTCATAGTATTAGAGTTTACTGACTACTAAAAGTTAAATTAAGTTTTTGAAGGGCTTTTTTTTTATGGTAGCCGACATGGCACGGGGCAAAAAAATGCCCCAATCATGGCCATCCCGGATGAAATGAAGAATAGAAAGTGGAAGAAAAAGAATGTGAGATTAATCTGAAATGGGTAAATACTGCAATAAGAAGAATAAGTCATGCAAGATGTGTTGTTGAGTATTATGTTTAAGATGGAGAGAGAGAGAGTGTGTGTTGGAGGATTGAATGCCAGCAACCCATGTGTAGTTGAGGCAGAAAGAAAGATGGCAATCTGGGCCAGGGAGGGGAGCATGACAGCCACAGCAGTGCTGGTTCACTGTGCCACCGTCACTAGCCCTCCTGATACCCTCCTTTCGTTTTTGGGAGTCTTTTCTCCTTTGCAAGCTCTTTCCCTTGGCCATGTATTCACCTCAGTCCCACTTAGTAGTCTGCTACACATTCTCATAGTCTCCACCTTCATACTAACACAAACATTTTTTATGTAATTTTTTAGCAAATTACCTCACTTGCCCTCACTAAGCCATTGACTTACCCATAGGTAAGGGAGGAGAATATACGACTAATCATATCATACCTTACCTTCCTGCCCCAGGACCCCCTCTTGTGTGGCTCCCGCAGTGCCCAGGAAGCCAGACATGTCCACTGGCCGAGACCACAGGTCAAGTAGTGTATTGATTTTGTATGCTTGTCTTGACTGGGTGAGTGCAGGGCAGTTGAGGAGTTGGTGTTTGGTATTTTCAGTGTGCATGGAGGTCTGGGGGGCTAGGCTGTGGATGGTAGGCTCTGGTTTTGGTGCATTATACATGAGAATAAGAGATTGACTGTGTGCAAATGAGGCCATTGTTCATTCGTTCCTGATGCTACCTCACTAAGACAGTAAAAGCAATTGGGTATTAAAAAATAGTTCATGTATTTATTTGTCTGTTTCTTGATTGCCATATATATATATTTTGAAGAGGGAAGCTTCACACCTTGGTTTCAGTAATGCCGGTGGAAGTATGCTTATGTCTTTTCTTTACTACCATATTTTTTTCAAAGGTACCAAAGGAGGTAGTTGAGAATAAACCTGAAGACAGCAGCAGTGACTCACTTGTGTTAGTAACATCAGACATCGAATCTGATGTCTTGTCTGTTCTGCAACCAAATAATGTGAGGGACAAAATAGCCAGGCTGGCTCGTCAGAGGTTTAAAATGAAGCGAAGGAAGAAGGTAAAGTATAATCTAATGTTTTTGATTCATGAAATCCACATCTGCCTTGCCAATAGGTTCCACAAGAGAAAGTAGTAGTCCAGGCCTATTATAGATTTATTGAACTTGAACAAGCATGTAAGATACCAGTTTAAAAAATTATGAATAAGGGAAAAAAGTGAAATCTTTAGAGTTCTTGATCTAGGATTTAGCTATTGTAAGGAAGGAAGCATCAAGAATTCAAAGATTTTTCATGGCTTTTATATGTTCCAAAAGGGATAGTTCAAATCCGTTATAGCTATAGTGATCATAAAAAGGTTGGGGCCTTAACATTCACAGAATGAAGTGGAGCAATATGGTATAGGGAGGGCCACACACTTTCAATGGGCTGAAGCAGTGCATATGAAGTGGTCATGGTAAACCATAGAATAATCTGTGGGGTCAAGGTAAACCATAGAATAGTGTGTGGGGCTTGGCTATGGATTGTAGTCTCTGGTTTCAATAAATTTTACATTTCAGCAAAAGACTGGATGTGTGCAAATGAGGCCATTGTTCATATGTTCCTGACATTACCTTACTAAAGTGAGAAAGGCAATTAGGTAAAAGAAAATGTTTTAGAGGTAAGGAGAGTGTGGAATGAGTATGGGAGAGAGAATGAGATGACAGAGGAGGATGTGCGAAGAGCAGTAATGTACCTAAAAGAATTGCAAAGCTAGGATGTAAATGGGAAGGGGATTGAGGTGGTGAAGATTGGAGGTGAAGTTGCAGTTGAACGGATTTGGAGAGTGTGTATGACAAAATGGAAAAGTCGTCATGTGCTTCATGTTTGGATGAAGGCAGGGATCATTCTGATGTATGAAAGTAAGGTAGCGAAAATTATTGTAAGAATTACAGAAAAGTAAATCTTAGCATACTGTAGCAAATTATTTGGTAAGATTATAATTGTTTTTGTTAAAAGTATTAGGAAACCCCTTGTAAGTTCAGAACAAGGTGGATTTAGGTAGCTGGGAAGGCATTGGAAAGAAATTTTGTTCTTGGGTAGGTAGTTGTAAAGAAAAAGCTGAAAATATGTGCAGAATTCAGGGATTTAGAAATTATTTATAATAGAATTGATAGAAAGAAATATGGAAAGTTTTGACTCTGTGGGTGCTTGGAAAATATCTAAATTCTGTGAAGAGCTTTCACAAAGGAAGTAGTACTTATGGGAAAGTAAATGGTGGTATGAGTGAGGGATTTGAAATAAATGTGGGAGTGCAATATAGTTGTGTGTAATATCACCGTAGATATTTGATGTTATAATGGATAAGGCAGTATGTGAGATAAGTGTGATGTGGGGTGATTGCTGAAGCATGATGAACAGAATGGAAGCAGTCAAATGTATGCAGATAATACTGTTCTGTTAACAGAATCATAGGAGCAGTTGGTTATCATGGTTGGTCACTTTGATGATGTGTGTATGTGTGACAGGAGGATATTGAAAATAAATGCAAGAAAGAGTAAGGTTATTTTTGAAAGAGATGTGCAACTTCAATTTAGTATTGTTTTGGATGTAGAAGAATTAGTTGTTTGTGTGTGTTAGTAGTGGGAAGGCTGAAGTTGATAGTAGAATCATGCAAAGGAGAGGTCTTTTGATTGTGTCTTACACACAATCCACCTAGTTATCTCTCTTGTATAGATCGGTGCTCACTGTATAGTAGTACAGACGAAAATACAAGGAGAGGTAGACTATAAAAGAAATGGATAGATGCATTGAGAGAATTAATTTGAGCCAGGGATATTTTAGAGGAAGATGGGGGATTGATTAGGGATCAGATGCAATGGAGGCATTTTGTCTGTAGAGATGGTGTGAATGGAGACATTGGTATCACTTAGCTAATCAACTTATTGTGCAGAGTGAAAAGTATAAAGCACTTTTATTAGTGTAGAAGTCCATGTTTCACTCTAACACATTGGGCATGAGTTGAGGATGTGCATAAGTGATTTAAGAGGCTGTATGTACTGATCTACCCCATGGAATTGGGAATGGAGTTAATGATGATAAATAGATAAAAATAATGTGTGGGAATGTGAACAGCATGTTATACTCTGTTGTCTTTATGATTAACCATATTTAGCCTGTGCTCTTCTTTTTGGATTCCTATAGAAGTCTCCTGGGAAGGACAGAGGAAGAAATGTGCAGGTGAAGGAACAGCCTGGAATGCCTGCACAAGAGAAAGCCCCGAGGGGTTTTGGTCTCTGAAGGTATGAAGTGTTCTAATGCAGGCTTTGTAAAGAAAGGAAGTAAATTGCTGAAAATGTTTTTCATGAAGCATAAGTAGGGCATGATGAGATAAAGGTGAATAAATATATAAGTAAATGCAATGATTATTTGGGGGGTGAAGGAAAAGATGGGTATTGATGAATATTTTTGATTGTGATGTGACAAATTAAAAAAAAAAAATAAAAAGATAAAAGAACATATAACAATCTGTTATATTTTTTGGACTGGACAAAATGCATACATGTGATATTTACTTCATGTAGGAGTACATGGGAGACAGATAACAGAAGACCTGATAAACTATGACATGGTTATCTGCTGGGGGACAGTAATAGTAACCCAAATTCCTGTCTCTCTATATATATATAGATGGAGACAGGATAGTAAAGCAGAAGGCTCCTCTCTATCCACCACTTTCTCTGGTATATCAGCTATATACAGGGAAGGATGAATGAAATACATTCTGATGTAATTTTGGCCACCAGATAACACAGGAGAAGAGTAAGAATTGTAAGAGCTACAGTTAGAAAATTATTTGAATATGGAAAACTTTTGTGATTAGGTAAAGAGGACAAGATATGAAATGTGTTGAACATAGAGCAAAAAGCAAACCCTTACGGGCACTGCAAGACTTATGTGACTAGTATAATGTGTTAGGAGAGGTGAAGGACTAAGTGATGGCTATTTGTGCAGATTTATAGAGGGGAAGTTGTTCCATGCCTATTTAGATAGGCATGGAGGGTTGCCTAGTGTGATAAAGTGCAATTTTTCATTGTATTGGGACTTTATCTTTTTGTATTTTTCTGACTCATACAATCTGTTTTCCATTAGAGTCAGGTCTATGAATACTAGAGGAATGGATGACACTTTTTGAATATTTTCTTGGTATGGGCACCTTTGCCTGTGATCAGGACTGTTTTTTGTACAAAAAGATGATGAACAGTATTAATATAAATGTCCTGTTGTTGATCAGGACATCAGCCATTTGGATAGAGGATGTCTTCATCTCTGCTTTCCTCTATCTAATTTGCCTTTTGTTGCATTTAAAGCAGGATGGCATGTACAGTGTTTCTCAGTCTTTGTCATACTGTATATTGTTGTATTCACCAGAAAGGATGTCATCACCAAGAAGAAAGGGTTCTCCAGAGAAAATCTCCCCCCCAAGTCAGAGTTCCTCTTCAGTGCAAAGAAATTCCTCAGCAGAAAGAAGTATAAGAAATCCACAGTCAGACTCTCAGTATATGATGCTGGATGGTCATCAGCTGGTTGAAGACACTGCAGAGGCCGTTGTGAATCGATTGCAATCATTTTTTGGAAGAGATGGAAAGGATAGGGAGGTAATTGCAAATTATGTTAACTTGTTTTTGACCATGGAAGCATGATTGTTGTGTCTTGTGCACACCCTGGAGCAATAAAATTACTGGTATTGTTTACAGATAAGTAGGTCAAAATAAGACATCATGTGTCACTTCTCATTCACTTTTCTCACAAGATCCTCATTTGCTTTCCTTTTATCCATATGCACCATCGTCTTAACTTTTTCATTTAGGACTTTATATCCTACAGTCTTTGCCCTCCATCCATCACTGTTTTCTGGCAGATTTTAGCTTCTTCTTTCAGACTTTTTCTGTTGAACCTACTTTCTTAAATCTTCATCCCACCATGCTATACCTCCATTTACAAAACCTATTCCTACATTGCCAGACACCTTTATGTCATCCTCTAATGATGCACTCTAAAACTGCCTGCACATACAGTAAGCTAAACCTCACAATGTAGTGTTTTGGATTTTCTCAACTTCTTATTACCTCCTTTTGGAAGAGGGTTTTACTCTCTTTGTTGAAATTTTCTTTTATCCTTTGTATTTTTTCACTCACATTTTTAGTTCTATACCATCTACAAGAAAATGCTAATATTACTTCCATATTATCTGACAGACCCCTTCCCATACTTCTTGAGTGTATATAATGCATATAATAAACATATTCTCTTTTGCCAGAAACGTATCAGTCTTGTTCTTCTCTACCCTGTGTCTATACGATGTATAATTATGAGCATCATTATGTTTAAAGTATGTACTTGCAGCAGTCATGCCTGATGGTGCACATAATCAATGTCATTTTCACCTGGGACACCTTATGTACCTGTCACTCGTTAATTACTTACGAACTTCCAGTGGTGCTTATAAATATTACGGAGATTGTTCATCACAAAGATCGTTTATTAACTCCTTATGTAGATACATATAATCAAACTTGACATGATCTCTTTGTTTGGCCTTTAGGAGGCTGAAAAGAAAGAAGAAAAGACTGATGCCACTGTGCAGGAGGAACAGAGACAGCCAGAAGCCACATCCATCACTGCAATGACTCAGCAAATCCACTTCCTTCTGGAGAGGCAAGTATATGTTATGACAAAAATGCTGTTAAATCCAGCTCTGGGAGAATTTGAAATGTGAAAGAGGAGAGAAATTTGGGAGTGGTGTTAATGAACTCCACTTGCAAGTGGTAATGCTGCTAGGGAGAAGTCACCTTCGACAAAGCTGTATCATTGTCACTGGATGGAAAGGAGTACAGCGTTGTTGAGGATCCTCTTGCTCCGGAGGAGCCAACCTTCCCCTTCTCATGCACAGAGCAATGTATGAGCAATAAAGTTTTAGAAATAGGAAAATGACACCATTTTATTCAATTTGCATTTTCTTTATTCGTCAAATTTAAGAATGTAAGAGGTTGTAGTATATGTTGATAGAATTATTACATAAAAAAAATTCACAGATGTACCATGTAGATAAATCTTGAGATGGCTCTAGCCTCTTGAGGTCAGTAATTCTAAATGTAAACTGTAAGATACTTGTGCACCAGCTTCATGAGCTTGGTCAATCAGGATATGGATTTTAAGCTCCATAATATTTTGCAGAAAATTACATTCTAAATAGTTGCCAGGTGTGAAAAGTATCAGGTGGTCTAGTACCGTGTTATGGCAAGCTTAGTTTGTATGTTGATGATTTGTTTTTACTTTTTATCAGTTACTAATTCCCAGATATGTTTTTAGCAGTGTTTCTTCAGCTTACCCTCTTTAGGCTCAGAAATGTCTCAGCAACTAAATATTTTTTTTTTCTGCTCATTCTGTAGTCCCTATAACCTCTAAACTAAGGTAGCAAGGTTGTTACCACAACTGATGGTCATATATTCACACTAGAAATACCGGTATTTGCCGAGATTTCATGTAATTCTACCCACATCAAGATGAATTACGTTTTAGCATTTTTCCGTCTATTTTAGATGCAGTCTAAGAATGCTATTTGTATACTTCTCTGTTGTCTTTATTGTCTGAAGTTTCTAGATCATGTAGGAGACACCACATGTAATAATGAATATAATTAGCACAATATTCAAAACTTATCTGAAATTAATTCCACTTCACTGTATAACTTATCATGTTGTTCACTTGAAACACAAAAGGATTTTTTGAAAATAGTATTGATATTATAATTATTATAGGTTTATAGAGCATGTGTTTTAACTGTAATTTGCTGTAGTTTATGTTTTTTATTATGCTCATTATTACCCTGTTCTTCCTCCACTGCCCACACTCTTACTGCTGACCCACAGATAGTTTTTAGTGTAATAAATCTCTAAAATCTCGGAGGAACCCTGAATACTTGAAATAATTATAGAATTCCTTGTTTGGTATTTTACAGAGCATGCAAGATTGAAGACCAGCAGAAGAAGGCACAAGACTTAGTTTTAGAAGTGTCACAAAGAATGGAATCAAAGAATAACCAAGATTTTAGCCTAGAGACTACTATACAGAAAGCAAAACAGGTCATGTCATCCTTGAGGGACAATGGTCCACACATCTTTTTACCTGATACAAAGCAAGGATCCAGCAAAGGAATTAGTTTCAGTAAAGACAATGATAATCCTCAAAAGATTCAATTCAGTGTCCCGAATCATGTTAATCGGCACACTGATGATTTTGCCACTTAAACAACTGAGGAGGAATCAGAGCAAGGCATTCAGAAACAAAAAAATGTTGGATATTCAGAGGACCATTGGCGCAATTTTGAAAGTATTGCAGACCAAGTGAAGTATCAGAAAGAAGAATTCTGGGCCTCTCTGGTTCACCGGGGTTTTGTCAAGCCAAATGAAGTCACAGATGTTGGTGCACAGGATGCACATCAGGTTGTAGAGATGATGCTAAGACAGAGTCCACTTCAGGATGATGATATTGGCAAGAATATCAATGGGGAACATAATCATGAGGGAAAATCAACCGATGTAAGACAGGGAAATGCAAGGGTAAAGAGACCATCAGTTTCAACAAATGTTAGACGACAACGTACTCTAACAGCTGCACAGAGGGGAGATAAGGAAACTCAGGTTGGCTCATCTCTTGTAAGCTCACATTCAGTATCATTTCCAAATGAATCTCCTGAGTCTCAGTGCTCATCAGAGTCAAGTGTAGACCAAAGAAATACAAATGAAAAATCTGATAGTGGCACTAGCAGTCATTTTGATGCTAGTGAGGGTAATGGATCTGTCTCTTCCAATTATGTTAATAAAGACGTTGAAAGTAATCTGTCTGTTGACAATTCTTCAGGACTTTCGAAGAGTGATGGATCTATGAGTTTTCCATCCTATAATGGAATGACGAGCTTCAGTTAGGAGCTTAGGGGTTTTCAGCATAAGATTATATAATACACAGAGCTAAACATGTATCAAAATCGTTTGTGATTTCTTTGTGATGTAACTCATCTGACAGCAGAGCTGATCATAATAAAAAAGATACCTCAGTGATTTGGTATAACCTCAGAAAGCTCATGATTTATTGTTCATTTTCTAAACTTAAGGTCTTTTGTTATCTGGTTTTCCCATGTACTACCATTCACAAAAGCATCTCTGCCCCAATCCAAGCTGGAATTAGATACTAAAACATTTAAAGGAGTACACCATACATTAAGAAGCTGTAGTAGTTATTAGATGACAAACTATAAAAACAAACTACAACTATATTGACTAAGCCAGCCAAAAAAATGCTCAGCAACCAGTTAAAATATCTTTGTCGAGGCTCATGAAGGGAATCATGGAGACTTCATTCATGTTATTTGCATAAGAAAAGGCTGTTTATGGTGGCCTTTAACTTTACCACACGAGTGCAGAGGTTTATTATTAGTATTGTCCTGTTCAGGAGTCCTTCAGTGTCTATAGCTCTAACAGTCTATGATCTCAGGAACAGTGTGCCATATCTACAAAGCAACACTTGAATGAACCATCTGGCACTGATCTAGCATATCTTTATTCGGTACTTACTAACTTGATTTTTAGTTGATTGCATCAGTCTTCGAGCAATGATTATATAATGCTTTGGCACAGCAGAAGAAGGTATTCCTTCACTGAGAAGAATCATATGATTACATTTATTTCCCAGTCAGGAGCAATGCAGACTTAGCAGCACCGACATTTTTTCAATCGAGAGATGCTTATGTGGAAGTGAATCACCTCCTATAGGAATTCATGTATTCAGTCAGCGTATAACTGGTCTGCTAGGACATAATATTAGACTGAGGTTGCATAGAGATTCAGCTGCTTCTTTGCTGGTTTCTTTGGTGTAGGTGGTAGCTGGTGATAGTCAGTCTTAGATGTACTCGTTTCCAAAGCTTAACTTGAGATACTGAGTAGGACCCATCATCTACAGAGACTGGCTGCATGTGCAGGATTCACATCCTGAGGATGCTTATTTAAGGACATTGCAAAAGGTAAGTTTTCATGTTATAAGGTACGATCATGATTGGAGAACCTTTTACTGGTTACCTGCCAGTCACCCATGTCTGAATGAAACCACTCTGAAGGTGTCTGCTACCCATACTTGTCTGACACCATGTTCTTTGCACAGCATACTCCTGCTTCTCATTAAAGCTCAAGAGAATTGTTACTCACGACCCCCTTTTCCCTGAGTCCGTGTTCTCTCACTAAGGAAGTTTCTCATTTG
>JAVBXC010264801.1:0-11703 GCA_034780535.1 Scyllarides nodifer
GTAGTGTTCATCTCGGAATTTATGGGATAGATTGGGTTTTTTGGATTTTTTTTATGAAGATGGTGTTCATATCGATCTTTATACCCGCAGATTCGGTATATTTTGGATTTTGTGGCTGCAAATGATATTCATCTCTGAGTTTATGGTAGCATATTGGGTTTGTTTTTGGATTTTGTAGCGGTAGATGGTGTTCATCTTGGAGTTTATGGCTGCAGAGTGGGTTTCCTTGGGATTTTATGGTTTCAAATGGTGTTCATCTCGAAGTTTGTACCCGCAGATTCATATTGTTTGGGGATTTTCTGGCTGCAGATGGTGTCCATCTCGAAGTTTATTGCCGCATATTGGGTATGTTTTGGATTTTGTAGCAGCAGAGGGTGTTCATCTCGATGCTTTTGGCTTCAGATTGGGTTTGTTTTGGATTATCTGGCTGCAGATGGTGTTCATCTCGGAGTTTATGGCAGCAGATTGGGTTTGTTTGGGATTTTGTGATTGCAGTTGGTGTTCATCTCGGATTTTATGGGGGTAGATTGGGTTTGTTTTGATTTATGTGGATGCAGATGGTGTTCATCTCGATGTTTATACCCGCAGATTCGGTTTGTTTGGGATTTTGTGGCTGCAGATGGTGTTCATCTCGGAGTTTATTGCCGCATATTGGGTTTGTTTTTGATTTTGTAAGAATAGATGGTATTCATCTCGGAGTTTATGGCTGCAGATTGGGTTTCTTTCGGATTTTATGGCTGCAAATGGTGATCATATCGGAGTTTAACGATGCAAATTAGGTTTCTTTGGGATTCTATAGCTGCTAATGGTGTTCATCTCGAAGTTTATACCTGCAGATTCATTTTGTATTTGATTTTATGGCTGCAGATGGTATTCATCTCGGGATTTATGTCCACATATTGGGTTTGTTTTCGATTTTGTAGCAGCAGATTGTGTTCATCTCGGAGTTTATGGCTGGAGATTGGGTATATTTCGGATTTTATGGCTGCAAATGGTGTTCATCTTGGATTTTATGGCCGTAGATTGTGTTTGTTTGGGATTTCATGGCTGCAGATGGTGTTCATCTCGAAGTTTCTGGTCGCCGATTCGGTTTGTTTGGGATTTTGTAGCTGGAGATGGTGTTCATCACGGATTTTATGGGAGTAGATTGGGTTTGTTTGGGTTTTTGTGGATGCAGATGGTGTTGATCTCGATGTTTATACCCGCAGATTCGGTTTGTTTGGGATTTTGTGGCTGCAGATGGTGTTCATCTCGGAGTTTATGGCTGCATATTGAGTTTCTTGCGGATTTTATGGCTGCAAATGGTGATCATATTGGAGATTAACAATGCAGATTGGGTTTTGGGGGGAATTTATGGCTGCTAATGGTGTTCATCTCGAAGTTTATACCTGCAGATTCATTTTGTTTTTGATTTTGTGGCTGCAGATTGTGTTGATCTCGGGGTTTATAGCCGCATATCGGGTTTGTTTTCGATTTTGTAGCAGCAGATGGTGTTCATCTCGGAGTTTATGGCTTCATATTGGGTTTGTTTTGGAAATTCTGGCTGCAGATGGTGTTCATCTCGGAGTTTATGGCTGCAGATAGCGTATATTTGGGATTTTCTGGCTTCAAATGGTGCTCATCTCAGATTTTATGGATGCAGATTGGGTTTGTGTGGGATGTTTTGGTTGCAGATGTTGTTCATCTTTGTAATTATGGCCACAGATTGTGCTCGTTTTGGATTTTTTGGCTGCAGATTTTGTTTATCTCGGAGTATATGGCTGCAGATTGGGTATCTTTAGGATTTTATGGCTGCAAACGGTGTTCATCTTGGATTTTATGGCTGCAGATTGGGTTTGTTTGGGATTTTTTGGCTGCAGATCGTGTTCATCTCGAAGTTTTCTGGCCGCAGATTCGGTTTGTTTGGGATTTTGTGGCTGATGATCGTGTTCATCTCGGATTTTATGGGCGTAGATTGGGTTTATTTGGGATTTTGTGGCTGCAGATGGTGTTCATCTCGATGTTTATACCCGCTGATTCGGTTTGCTTAGGATTTTTTGGCTGCAGTATGTGTTCATTTCGGAGTTTATGACCGCATATTGGGTTTGTCTTGGATTTTGTAGCAGCAGATGGTGGTCATCTCAGAGTTTATGACTTCAGATTGAGTTTCTTTGTGATTTTATGGTTTCAAATGGTGTCCATCCTATAGTTTCTTGATGCAGATTGGGTTTCTTTGGTATTTTATGGCTGCAAATGATGTTCATCTCGAAGTTTATACTCGCAGATTCATTTTGTTTGGGATTTTGTGGCTGCAGATGGTGTCCATCTCGGAGTTTATGGCCGCATATTGGTTTTGTTTTGGATTTTGTTCAGCAGATGGTGTTCATCTCGATGTTTATGGCTGCAGATTGGGTTCTTTTTGGATTTTCTGTCTGCAGATGGTGTTCATCTCGGAGTTTATGGCTGCAGATATGGTATCTTTGGGATTTTATGGCTGCAAATGGTGTTGATCTTGGATTTTATGGCCGCAGATTGGGTTTGTTTGGGATTTTATGGCTTCAGATGGTGTTCATCTCGAAGTTTCTGGCCGCAGATTCGGTTTGTTTAGGATTTTGTGGCCTGTGATCGTGTTCATCTCGGATTTTATGGGCGTAGATTGGATTTGTTTGGGATTTTGTGGCTGCAGATGGTGTTCATCTCGATGTTCATACTCGCAGAATCGGTTTGTTTGGGATTTTGTGGGTGTAGTTGGTGTTCATTTCGGAGTTTATGGCCATATAGTGGTTTTTTTTTATTTTGTAGCGGAAGATGGTGGTCATCTCGGAGTTTATGGCTGCAAATTGAGTTTCTTTTGAATTTTATGGTTTCAAATGGTGTCCATCTCGGAGTCTGTGGATGCAGATTGGGTTTCTTTGGGATT
Source organism: Scyllarides nodifer (assembly GCA_034780535.1). NCBI lineage: Eukaryota > Metazoa > Arthropoda > Malacostraca > Decapoda > Scyllaridae > Scyllarides > Scyllarides nodifer. The sequence continues at coordinate 2,900 of JAVBXC010264801.1, forward strand.
TTTTGGCTACAAAGGGTGTTCATCTCGAGGTTTATACCAGGAGATTCATTTTTTTAGGGATTTTGTTGCTGTAGATGGTGTCCATCTCGAAGTTTATGGCCGCATATTGGGTTTGTTTTGGCTTTTGTAGCTGCAAATGGTGTTCCTCTCGATGTTTATGGGAGCAGATTGGGTTTGTTTTGGATTTTCTGGCTGCAGATGGTGTTCATCTCGAAGTTTTTGGCTGCAGATTGGGAATCTTTGGGATCTTATGGCTGCAAATGGTGTTCATCTTCGATTTTATGGCCGCAGATTGGGTTTGTTAAGGATTTTATGGCTGCAGATGGGGTTCATCTCTTAGTGTCTGGCCGCAGATTCGGTTTGTTTGGGATTTTGTGGCTGATGGTCGTGTTCATCTCGAATTTTATGGGCGTAGATTGGGTTTGTTTTGGATTTTGTGGCTGGAGATGGTGTTCATCTCGATGTTTCTACCCGCAAATTTGGTTTGTTTGGTAATTTGTGGCTGCAGTTGGTGTTCATTTCGGAGTTTATGGCCGCATATTGGGTTTGTTTTGGATTTTGTAGCAGCAGATGGTGGTCATCTCGGAGTTATGGCTGCAGATTGAGTTTCTTTGGGAGTTTATGGTTTCAAATGGTGTCCATCTCGGAGTTTGTGCATGCAGATTGGGTTTCTTTGGGATTTTATGGCTGCAAATCGTGTTCATCTCGAAGTTAATACCCGTACATTCATTTTTTTTTTCTTTAGATGTTGTGGCTGCAGATGGTGTCCATCTTGGAATTTATGGCCGATGATTGGGTTTCTTTTGGATTTTGCGGCTGCAGATGGCGTTCATATCGATGTTTATACCCGCAGATTCAGTTTGTTTGGGATTTTATGGCTGTAGATGGTGTTCATTTCGGAGTTTATGGCAGCATATTGGGTTTGTTTTGGATTTTGTAGCAACAAATGATGTTCATCTCGGAGTTTATGGCTGCGTTTTGGGTTTCTTTCGGATTTCATGGCTGCAAATGGTGATCTTATCAGAGTTTAAGAATGCAGATTCTAATTCTTTGGGATTCTATGGCTCCTAATGGTGTTCATCTTGAAGTTTATACCCACATATTCATTTTGTTTGTGATTTTATGGCTGCAGATGGTTTTCAACTCGGAGTTTATTGCTGCATATTTGGTTTTGTTTTGGATTTTGTAGCAGCAGATGGTGTTCATCTCTGAGTTTATGGCTGGATATTGCATGTGTTATAAATTTTCTGTCTGCAGATGGTGTTCATCTCGGAGTTAATGGCTGCAAATTGGGTATCTTTGGGATTTTATGGCTGCAAATGGTGTTCATCTTGCATTTTATGGCTGCATATTGGGTTTGTTTGGGATTTTATGGCTGCAGATGGTGTTCATCTCGAAGTTTCTGGCCGCAGATTCGGTTTGTTTGGGATTTTGTGGCTGATGATCGTTTTCATCTCAGATTTTATGGGCGTAGATTTGGTTTGTTTGGGATTTTGCGGCTGTAGATAGTGTTCATCTCCATGTTTAAACCCGCAGATTTGGTTTCTTTGGAATTTTGTGGCTGCAGTTGGTGTTCATTTCGAAGTTTTTGGGTGCAGATTGGGTTTCTTTCGGATTTTATGGCTGCAAATGGTGATCATATCGGAGATTATTGATGCAGATTGGTTTTCTTTGGGATTTTTTTTTTTTTTGGCATCTAATGGTGTTTATCTCGAAGTTTTTATCCACAGATTCATTTTGTTTGGTATTTTCATGCTGCAGATGGTGTTCATCTCTGAGTTTATGGCCGCATATTTTGTTTGTTTTGGATTTTGTAGCAATATATGGTGTTCATCTCGGTGTTTATGGCTGGAGACTGGTGTTTTGGATTTTCAGTCTGCAAATAATGTTCTTCTCGATGTTTATGGATGCAGATTGGGCTTGTGTGGGAATTTGTGGCAGCAGATGATGTTCTTCTCTGAAATTATGGCCACAGATTGGGTTTGTTTTGGATTTTTCCGCTGCCGATTGTGTTCGTCTCGGAGTTTATGGCTGCAGATTGGGTATCTTTGGGATTTTATGGCTTTAAATGATGTTCATCTTGGATTTTTTGGCCGCAGATTGGGTTTCTTTGGGATTTTATGGTTGCAGATGGTGTTAATCTCAAAGTTTTTGGTCGCAGATTTGGTTTTTTTTTTGGGATTATGTGGCTGCAGATGGTGTTCATCTCAGATTTTATGGGCGTAGATTGGGTTTGTTTGGGTTTTTTGGCTGTAGATGATGTTCATCTCTATATCCTTAGCCGCAGATTCGGTTGGCTGCGAATTTTGTGGCTGCAGATTGAGTTTCTTTTGGATTTTATGGCTGCAAATGGTGTTCATCTCGGAGTTTGTGGATGCAAATTGGGTTTCTTTGGGATTTTATGGCTGCATATGGTGTTCATCTCTGAAATTATGGCCACAGATTAGTTTTGTTTTGGATTTTTCGGCTGCAACTTGTTTTCATCTCTGAGTTTATGACTGCAGATTGGGCGTTTTGATTTTATGGCTCCAAATGGTCTTCATCTTGGATTTTTTGGCCGTAGTTTGGGTTTGTTTGGGATTTTATGGCTGCAGATGGTGTACATTTCGGAGTTTATGGCCGCATATTGGGTTTGTTTTGGGTTTTGTAGCAGCAGATGATGGTCATCTTGGAGTCTATGGCTGCATATTGAGTTTCTTTGGGATGTTATGGTTTCAAATGGTGTCTGTCTTGGATTTTGTGGATGCAGATTGGGTTTCTTTAGGATTTTATGGCTGCAAATGTTGTTCTTCTCGATGTTTATACCCGCAGTTTCATTTTGCTTGGGTTTTTGTGGCTGCAGTTGGTGTCCATCTCGAAGTTTATGGCCGATGATTGGGTTTGTTTGTAATTTTTTGAAGACAGATGGTGTTTGTATAGATGTGTATACCCGCAGATTGGGTTTGTTTGAAATTTTGTGGCTGTAGATGGATTCATCTCGTTTTTTTGGCAGATGATTATGTTATTTGTGAATTTGTGGCTGCAGATAGTGGTCATATCGATGTTTATACCCGCAGAATCTGTTTGTTTGGGATTTTATTGCTGCAGTTGGTGTTTATCTCGAAGTTTATGGCCTCATATTGGGTGTGATTAGTATTTCGGCTACAGATTGTGTTCATCTCTGAGTTTTTGGCTGCAGATTGGGTATCTTTTGATTTTATGGCTGCAAGTGGTCTTTATGTTGGACATCTTTGGCCGCAGATTTGATTTGTTTGGGATTTTATGGCTGCAGATGGTGTTCATTTCGGAGTTTATGGCCGCATATTGGGTTTGTTTTGGAATTTGTAACAGGAGATGGTGCTCATATCGGAGTTTATGGCTGCATATTGAGTTTCTTTGGGATTTAATGGTTTTAAATGATGTCCATCTTTGAGTTTGTGGTTGAAGATTTGGTTTCTTTGGGATTTTATGGTTGCAAATGGTGTTCATCTCGAAGTTTATACACACAGATTCATTTTGTTTGGGATTTTCTGGCTGCAGATGGTGTCCATCTCGTAGTTTATGGCCGCATATTGTGTTTGTTTCTGATTTTGTGCCGACAGATGGTGTTCATATCGATTTTTATATCCGTAGATTGGATTTGTTTGTGATTTTGTGGCTGCAGATTGGTTTCATCTCGGAGTTTTTGGCCGATGATTTGGTTTGTTTGGGATTTTGTGGCTGCAGATAGTGTTCATATCGATGTTTATACCAGCAGATTCGTTTTTTTAGGGGGGATTTTGTGGCTGCAGTTGGTATTTATCTACGAGTTTATGGCCTCATATTGGGTTTGTTTAGGATTTTGTAGCAGCAGATGGTGTTCATCTCTGATTTTATGGCTGGAGATTGGGCGTTTTTTGGATTTTCTGGCTGCAGATGGTGTTCATCTCGTAGTTTATGGCTGCAGATTGGGTATCTTTGGGATTTTGTGGCTGCAAATGATGTTCATCTCGAAGTTTATTGATGCAGATTGGGTTTGTGTTGGATTTTGTGGCTACTGATGGTGTTCATCTCTGTCTTTATGGCTGCAGATTAGGTATCTTTTGATTTTATGGCTGGAAATGGTGTTCGTCTTGGATTTTTTGGCCGTAGATTGGGTTTGTTTGGGATTTTATGGCTGCAGATGGTGTTCATTTCGAAGTTTATATCCGTATATTAGGTTTGTTTTTGATTTTGCAGCAGCAGATGGTGATCATTTCGGAGTTCATAGCTGCATATTGAGTTTCTTTTGGATTTTATGGTTTCAAATGGTATTCATCTCGAAGTTTATACTCGCAGATTCATTTTGTTTGGGATTAGGGGCTGCATATAGTTTCCATCTCGGAGTTTATGGTCGATGATTAAGTTTGTTTGTGGTTTTGTGGCGACAAATGGTGTTCATATCGACTTTTATTCCCGCAGATTGGGTTTGTTTGGGATTTTGTGGCTGCAGATGGTGTTCATGTTGATGTTTATACCCGCAGATTCGGTTTGTTTGGGATTTTGTGGCTGCAGTTGGTGTTTATCTCTGATTTTATGGCTGGAGAGTGGGTGTTTTTTTAGATTTTCTGGCTGCAGATGGTGTTCATCTCGTAGTTTATGGCTGCAGATTGGGTATTTTGTAGATTTTGTGGCTGCAAATGATGTTCATCTCGAAATTTATGGATGCAGATTGGGTTTTTGTGAGATTTTGTGGCTGCAGATGGTGTTCATCTCTGAAAGTATGGCCACAGATTGGGTTTGTTTTGGATTTTTCGGCTTTAGATTGTGTTCATCTCGGAGTTTATAGCTGCAGATTGGGTATCTTTGGGATTTTATGGCTGCAAATGGTCTTCATCTTGGATTTTTTGGCCGCAGATTCGGTTTGTTTGGGATTATGTGGCTGCAGGTGGTGTTCATCTTGGATTCTATGGACGTAGCTTGGGTTTGTTTGGGATTTTTTGGTTGCAGATGGTGTTCATCTCTATGTTTATAGCCGTAGATTCGGTTGGTTGGGGATTTTGTGGCTGCAGATTGAGTTTCTTTGGGATTTTGTGGCTGCAAATGGTGTTCATCTCGGAGTTTGGGGATGCAGATTCGGGATTTTTTGGGATTCTATGGCTGCAAATGGTGTTCATCTCGAAGTTTATACCCGCAGATTCATTTGTTTGGGATTTCGTGGCTGAAGATGGTATCCATCTCGGAGATTATGACCGCATAATGGGTTTGTTTTGGATTTTGTAGCAGCATATATTGTTCATCTCGGTGTTCATATTTGCAGATTGGGTTTGTTTTGGATTTTCTGGCTGCAAATTGTGATCATCTCTGAGTTTATGGCTGCAGATTGGGTACTTATGGGATTTCATGGCTGCAAATGGTGATCATATCGGATTTTATGGATGCAGATTTCGTTTGTGTGGTATTGTGTGCCTGCAAATGGTGCTCATCTCTATGTTTATACCCGCAGATTCGGTTTCTTTTGGATTTTGTGGTTGTAGTTGGTGTTCATTTATGTGTTTATGGCCGCATATTGGGTTTGTTTTTGATTTTCTCTTATCAGATGGTTGTTATCTCGGAGATTTTATGGTTTCAAATGGTGTCACGCTCGAAGTTTGTGGATACAGATTGGGTTTCTTTGGGATTTTATGGCTGCAAATGGTGATCATCTCGAAGTTTATACCCGCAGGTTCATTTTGTTTGGTAGTTTGTGGCTGCAGATTGTATCCATCTCGGCGTTTATGGTCGATGATTGGGTTTGTTTGGGATTTTGTGGCTACAGATGGTGTTCATATCGATGTTTATACCCGCAGATTCGGTTGGTTTGGGATTTTTTGTTTGCATATTGTGTTCATCTCAGAGTTTATGGCCGATGATTAGGTTTGTTTGGTATTTTGTGGCTGCAGATGGTGTTCATATCGATATTTATACCCGCAGATTGGGTTTGTTTGGGATTTTGTGGCTGCAGTTGCTGTTCATCTCGTAAATTATGGCCGCATATTGGGTTTCTTTTGGTTTTTGTAGCAGCAGATGGTGTTCATCTCGGAGTTTATGGGTGCAGATTGGGTTTCTTTCGGATTTTTTGGCTGGAAATGGTAATCATATCGGAGTTTATGGATACAGATTGGTATTCTTTTGGATTTTATGGCTGCTAATGGTGTTCATCTCGAAGTTTTTACCCACAGATTCATTTTGTTTGGCATTTTGTGGCTGCAGATGGTGTTCATCTAGGAGTTTATTGCCGCATATTGGGTTTGTTTTGGATTTTGTAGCAGCATATAGTGTTCATCTCGGAGTTTGTGGCTGGAGATTAGGTGTGTTTTGGATTTTCTGGCTGCAGATGGTGTTCATCTCCTAGTTTATGGCTGGAGAATGTGTATATTTGGGATTTTGTCGCTGCAAATGATGTTCCTCTTGGAGTTCATGGATGCAGATTGAATTGTGAGGGATTTTCAATCTACAGATGGTGTTCTTCTTTGAGTGTATGGCTGCAGATTGGGTATCTTTTGATTTTATGGCTGCAAAAAGTCTTCATCTTGGATTTTTTGGCTGCAGTTTGGGTTTGTTTGGGATTTTATGGTTGTAGATGGCGTACATTTTGAAGTTTATGGCCGCATATTGGGTTTGTTTTGGGATTTTGTGGCAGCAGATGGTGGTCATCTCGGAGTTTATTTCTGCATATTAAGTTTCTTTGCAATTTTATGGTTTCAAATTGTGTCCGTCTTGTATTTTGTGGATGCAGATTGTGTTTCTTAGAGATTTTATGGCTGCAAATGGTGTTCATCTCGAAGTTTATACCCGCAGTTTCATTTTGTTTGGGATTTTGTGGCTGCAAATGGTGTCCATCTCGGAGTTTATGGTCGACGATTGGGTTTGTTTGTGATTTTGTGGCGACAATTGATGTTCATATCGATCGTGTTCATCTCGGATTTTATGGGCGAAGATTCGGTTTGTTTTAGATTTTGTGTCTGCAGATGGTGTTCATTTTGTTGTTTATATCCGCAAACTCGGTTTGTTTGGGATTTTTTGGCTGCAGTTGGTGTTCATTTCGGTGTTTATGGCCGCATATTGGGTTTGTTTTGGATTTTGTAGCAGCAGATGGTGTTTATATCGGAGTTTATGGCTGCAGATTGTGTTTCTTTTTGAATGTCATGGTTTTAAATGATGTCCGTCTTGGAGTATATGAATACTGATTGGGTTTCTGTGGGATTTTATGGCAGCAAATGGTGTTCATTTTGATGTTTATACCCGAAGATTCATTTTGTTTGCGATTTTCTGGCTACAGATGGTGTCCATCTCGGAGTTTGTGGAAACAGATTGGGTTTCTTTGGGATTTTATGGCTGCAAATGGTGTTCATCTCGAATTTTATACCAGCAGATTCATTTTGTTTGGGATTTTGTGGCTGCAGATTGTGTCCATCTCGTAGTTTATGGCCGATAATCGGGTTAGTTTGGGAATTTGTGGCTGCAGATGGTGTCCATATTGATGTTTATTCCGGGAAATCTGTTTGTTTGGGCTTTTGTGGCTGCAGATGGTGATCATCTAGGAGTTTATGGCCGATGATTGGGTTTGTTTGGGATTTTTTGGCTGCAGTTACTGTTCATATCGTAATTTATGGCCACTTATTGAGTTTGTTTTGGATTCTGTAGCAGCAGTGGTTTTCATCTTGGAGTTTATGGGTGCAGATTGGGTTTATTTCTGATTTTATGGCTGCAAATGGTAATCATATCGGTGTTTATGGATGCAGATTGGTTTTCTTTGGGATTTTATGGCTGCTAATGGAGTTTATCTCAAAGTTTTTACCCACAGATTCATTTTGTTTAGTATTTTGTGGCTGCAGATGGTGTTCATCTAGGAGTTTATGGCCGGATATTGGGTTTGTTTTGGATTTTGTAGCAGCAATATGGTGTTCATCTGGCTGGAGGTTAGGTGTGTTTTGGATTTTCTCGCTGCAGATGGTATTCATCTCCTAGTTTATGGCTGCAGAATGGGTATACTTGGGATTTTGTCGCTGCAAATGATGTTCCTCTCGAACTTTATGGATGCAGATTCGGTTTGTTTGGGCTTTTGTGGCTGCAGATGGTGTTCATCTCTGAGTGTATGGCGGCAGATTGGGTATCTTTTGATTTTATGGCTGCAAAAAGTCTTCATGTTGGGTTTTTTGGGTGCAGTTTGGGTTTGTTTTGGGATTTTATTGCTGCAGAAGACGTACATTTCGAAGTTTTTGGCCGCATATTGGGTTAGTTTTGGATTTTGTGGCAGCAGATGGTGGTCATCTCGGAGCTTATTTCTACATATTATGTTTCTTTCCGATTTTATGGTTTCAAATGGCGTCCGTCATGGATTTTGTAGATGCATATTGTGTTTCTTAGAGCTTTTATGGCTGCAAATGGTGTTCCTCTCTACAGTAAGATTATACCCGCAGTTTCATTTTGTTTGGTATTTTTTGGCTGCAGATGGTGTCCATCTCGAAGTTTGTGGATACAGAGTGTGTTTATATTGGGTTTTATGGCTGCAAATGGTGTTCATCTCGAATTTTGTACCCGCACATTCATTTTGTTTGGGATATTGTGGCTGCAGATGGTGTCCATCTTGGAGTTTATGGCCGATAATCGGGTTTGTTTGGGAATTTGTGGTAGCAGATGGTGTTCATATCGATGTTTATTCCGGCAGATTCTGTTTTTTTGGGCTTTTGTGGCTGCACATGGTGATCATCTCGGAGTTTATGGCCGATGATTGGGTTTGTTTGGGATTTTTTGGCTGCAGTTGCTGTTCATCTCGTAATTTATGGCCACTTATTGAGTTTGTTTTGGATTCTGTAGTAGCAGGT
>JAVBXC010275860.1:0-11700 GCA_034780535.1 Scyllarides nodifer
ACTCTTTTCAACTTCATTCAACTCTATTCAACTCAATTCAACTGTATTAAACTCTGTTGAACTCCATTGAACTCTGTCAACTCTTTTCAACTCTATTCAACTCTATTAAACTCTCTTCTACTCTATTCAGCTCTGTTTAACACCATTCAACTCTATTCAACTTTGTTCAACTCTTTTCAACTTCATTCAACTCTATTCAACTCAATTCAACTGTATTAAACTCTGTTGAACTCCATTGAACTCTGTTCAACTCTGTTCAACTCTATTCAATTCTATTCAACACTATTCAACTCTGTTCTATTCTATTCAACTCCATACAACACTGTTCAACTCTATTCAACTATATTCATCTCTATTGAACTATATTGAACTCTATTCAAGTCTATTCAACTCTGTTTAATTCTATTCAACTCCATTCAACTCTTTTCTACTCTCTTGAAATCTATTCAACTCTATTCAACTCTATTCAACTCCATTCAACTCTATATAACTCTATTCAACTCTTAAACTTTATTCAACTCAATTCAACTCTGCTCAACTCTATTAAACTCTCTTCAACTCTATTCAACTCTATTCAACTCTATTCAACTTTGTTCAACTGTATTCAACTCTATTCAAATCTATTCAACTCTGTTGAACTCTATTCAACTCTTTTTATCTCTATTCAACTCCATTCAACTCTATTCAACTCTATTCAACTCCATTCTACTCTGTTCAACTCTATGCTACTCCACTAAACTCTGTTCAACTCTATTCAACTCTATTCAACTCTGCTCAACTCTACTCTACTCCATTGAACTCTGTTTAACTCTCTTCAACTCTATTCAACTCCATTCAACTCTGTTCAACTCTGTTCAACTCTATTCAACTTCATTCAGCTCTGTTCAACTCTCTTCAACTCTGTTCAATTCTATTCAACTCCATTCAACTCTCTTTAATGCTATTCAACTCTATTCCACTCCATTCAACTCTGTTCAACTCTATTGAACTCCAGTGAACTCTTTTCAAATCGATTCAACTCTTTCCAACTCTATTCATCTCCATTCAACTCTATTCAACTCTGCTCAACTCTGTTCAACTCCATTCAACTCTATTCAACTCTGTTTAACTCTTTTCAACTCTATTCAACTCTATTCAACTCTTTTCAACTATATTCATTTCCATTCAACTCTGTTCAACTCTATTCAACTCTGTTCAACTCAATTCAACTCCTTTCACCTCTATTTAATTACATTCAACTCTGTTCAACTCTATTCAACTCTATTCTACTCTATTCAACTCCATTCAACTCTATTCAACTTTGTTCAACTCTATTAAACTCCATTCAACTCGCTTCAGCTTTACTGAACACTATTCAACTCTGTTCAATTCTATTTAACTCCATTCAACTCTCTTCAATTCTATTCAACTCTATTCCACTCCATTCAACTCTGTTCAACTCTATTCAACGCCATTGAACTCTTTTCAACTCCGTTGAACTCTTTTCAACTCTATTCAACTCCATTCAACTCTATTCAACTCTGCTCAACTCTACTCAACTCCATTCATCTCTGTTTAACTCTCTTCAACTCTATTCAAATCCATTCAACTCTGTTCAACTCTGTTCAACTCTATTCAACTCCATTCAGCTCTGTTCAACTCTATTCAACTCTGTTCAATTCTATTCAACTCCATTCAACTCTCTTCAATTCTATTCAACTCTATTCCACTCCATTCAACTCTGTTCAACTCTATTCAACTCCATTGAACTCTTTTCAACTCCATTCAACTCTTTTCAACTCTATTCAACTCCATTCAACTCTATTCAACTCTGCTCAACTCTATTCAACTCCATTCAACTCTATTCAACTCTGTTCAACTCTTTTCAACTCTATTCAACTCTATTCAACTCTATTCATTTCCATTCAACTCTGTTCAACTCTATTCAACTCTGTTCAACTCTATTCAACTCCTTTCACCTCTATTCAATTCCATTCAACTCTGTTCAATTCTTTTCAACTCTACTCTACTCTATTCAACTCCATTCAACTCTATTCAACTTTGTTCAACTCTATTCAACTACATTCAACTCGCTTCAGCTTTACTGAACACTATTCAACTCTGTTCAATTCCATTCAACTCCATTCAACTCTCTTCAATTCTATTCAACTCTATTCCATTCCATTCAACTCTGTTCAACTCTTTTCAACTCCATTGAACTCTTTTCAATTTCATTCAACTCTTTTCAACTCTATTCAACTCCATTCAACTCTATTCAACTCTGCTAAACTCTACTCAATTCCATTCAACTCTGTTTAACTCTCTTCAACTCTATTCAAATCCATTCAACTCTGTTCAACTCTGTTCAACTCTATTCAATTCCATTCAGCTCTCTTCAACTCTATTCAACTCTATTCAATTTTATTCAACTCCACTCAACTCTCTTCAATTCTATTCAACTCTATTCCACTCCATTCAACTCTTTTCAACTCTATTCAACTCAATTGAACTCTTTTCAACTCGATTCAATTCTATTCATCTCTATTCAACTCTATTCAAATCTGCTCAACTCTGTTCAACTCCATTCAACTCTATTTAACTGTTTAACTCTTTTCAACTCGATTCAACTCTATTCATCTCTATTCAACTCTATTCAACTCTTCTCAACTCTGTTCAACTCCATTCAACTCTATTCATCTCTGTTTAACTCTTTTCAATTCTATTCAACTCTATTCAACTCTATTCAACTCTATTCATTTCCATTCAACTTCTGTTCAACTCTATTCAACTCTGCTCAACTCTATTCAACTCCATTCAACTCTCTTTAACTCTATTCAACTCTCTTCATCTCTATTCAATCTATTCAAATCTTTTCAACTCTTTTCTACTCTATTCAACTCCATTCAACTCTGTTCAACTCTATTCAACACCATTGAACTCTATTCAACTCTATTCAACTCCGTTCAACTCTATTCAACTCTGTATAACTCCCTTTAACTCTGTTCAACTCTTTTCAACTCTATTCATCTCTATTCAACTCTATCCAACTCCATTCAATTCTGTTCAACTCTATTCAACTCTATTCAACAATATTGAACTCTGTTCTATTATATTCAACTCCATACAACTCTGTTCAACTCTATTCAACCCTATTCAATTCTATTCGACTCTATTGAACTCTATTGAACTCTATTCATCTCTATTCAACTCTATTCAACTCTATTGAACACTATTCAATGCTGTTTAATTCTGTTCAACTCCTTTCAACTCTCTTTAATTCAACTATATTCAACACTATTCAACGCTGTTTAATTCTATTCAACTCCATTCAAATCTCTTTAACTCTCTTCAACACTGTTCAAGTCTATTGAACTCCGTTCAACTCTGTTCAACTCTATATAACTCTATATAACTCTGTTAAACTCTATTCAACTCAATTCAACTTTGCTCAACTCTATTTAACTCCATTCAACTCTCTTCAACTCTATTCAACTCTCTTCAACTCTTTTCAACTCTCTTCAATTCTATTTACTCTATTCAACTCTATTGAACTCTATTCAACTCCGTTCAATTCTATTCAACTTCATTGAACTCTATTCAACTGTATTCAACTCTGTTGAACTCTACTTATCTCTGTTCAACTCTCTTTAACTCTATTACACTCCATTCAACTCTTGTCAACTCTGTTCAACTCTATTCAACTAAATTACACTCAGTTGATCTCCATTCAACTCTGTTTAACTCTATTCAACTTCGTTCAACTCCATTGAACTCTATTAAACTCCATTCATCTCTGTTCAACTCCATTACACTCAATTCAACTTTGTTCATCTCTGTTCAACTCTATTCATCTCTATTCAACTCTATTCAACTCGGTGTAACTCAATTCAACTCTGTTGAACTCAATTCAACTCCATTCAACTCTACTCCACTCCATTCAACTCTACTCAACTCCATTCAACTCTATTCAACTTTGTTTAACTCTATTCAACTCCATTTAACTCTCTTCAGCTTTAGTGAACACTATTCAACTCCAATCAACTCCATTCAACTCTATTCAACTCTCTTTAACTCCATTCAATTATATTCAATTCCAATCAACTCTATTCAACTGTTTTCAACTTCTATTCAACTCTATTCAACTCTGTTCAACTCTGTTCAACTCCGATAAACTCTGTTCAACTCTGTTCAACTCTATTTAACTCCATTCAACTCTATTAATTTCCATTCAACTCTATTCAACTCTATTCAACTGTATTTAACTCTATTCAACTCTCTTCAGCCTTACTCAACTCTATTCAACTCTGTTCAACTTCATTCAACTCTGATGAATTCTATTCAACTCTATTCAACTCTATTCAACTTTGTTCAACTCTATTCAACTTCATTCAACTCTTTTCAACTGTAATCAACTCTTTTGAACTCCATTCAACTCTATTCAACTCTATTCAACTCTTTTCAACTCTATTCAACTCTATTCAACTCTGTTCAACTCCATTCAACTCTCTTCTACTCTATTCAGCTCTGTTCAACACCATTCAACTCTATTCAACTTTGTTCAACTCTATTCAACTTTGTTCAACTCTATTCAACTTCATTCAACTCTATTCAACTCTATTCAACTGTATTCAACTCTGTTGAACTCCATTCAACTCTGTTCAACTCTGTTCATTTCTATTCAACTCCTTTCAACTCCATTAAATTCCATTCAACTCTATTCAACTCGGTTCAACTCTGTTCAACTCTATTCAACTCTGTTCAACTCTATTCAACTCTATTCAAATCTATTACACTCTGTTCAACTCTATTCAACTCTGTTCAACTCTTTTTAACTCTATTCAACTCCATTCAATTCTATTCAACTATATTCAACTCTGTTCAACTCTATTCAACGCTGTTCAACTCTATTCAATTCTATTCAACTCCATTCAACTCTATTCAACACTTTTCATCTCTGTTTAACTCCATTAACTCTTTTGAACTCTTTTGAACTCTGTCCAACTCTATTCAACTCCATTGAACTCTTTTCAACTCTATTCATTTCCATTCAAATCTGTTCAACTCTATTCAACTCCATTGAACTCTATTCAACTCCATTCAACTCTGGTCAACTCTATTCAACTCTGTTCAACTCTATTCAACTTCATTCAACTCTATTCAACTGTATTCAACTCTGTTGATCTCTATTCAACTCTGTTTAACTCTGTTCAACTCTATTACACTCCATTCAACTCTGTTCAACTCTTTTCAAGTCTATTCAACTGTATTCAACTCTGTCGAACTCAATTCAACTCTGTTCAACTCTCTTCAACTCTCTTGAAATCTGTTCAACTCTATTCATCACTTTTCAACTCTGTTCAATTCTATTCAACTTCATTCAACTCTTTTCAAATATATTCAACTCTATTCATCTTTAGTCAACTCTATTCAACTCTATTCAACGCTGTTCAACTCCATTCATCTCCATTCAACTCCATTCAACTCTATTCAACTCTGTTCAATTCTGTTCAAGTCTATTCAAATCAATTCAACTTTATTCAACTCTATTCATCTCTGTTCAACTCCATTCAACTTTATTCAACTCTTTTCAACTCTGTCCAACTCAATTCAACTCCACTGAATTCTGTTCAAAATCTACTTTACTCAATTCAACTCTATTCAACTCTGTTCAACTCTGTTCAACTCTATTCAACTCCATTCAACTCCATTCAACTCCATTCAACTCTGTTCAACTCTATTCAACTCTGTTCATCTCTATTAAACTCCATTCAACTCTATTCAACTCTGCTCAACTCTATTCAACTCCATTCAACTCTTTTCAAATCTATTCAACTCTATTCAACTCCATTCAACTCTTTTCAAATCTATTCATCTCTGTTCAACACTATTTACTCTTTTCAACTCTATTCAACTCCATTCAACTCTCTTCAACTCTATTCATCTCTCTTCAACTCTCGTCAACTCTATTCAACACCATTCAACTCCATTCAACTCTAATAAAAATCTCTTCAACTCTATTCACCTCTGTTCAACTCTTTTCAACTCCATTCAACTCTGTTCAACTCTATTCATCTTTGTTCAACTCCATTCAACTCTATTCAACTCTTTTCAAATCTGTCCAACTCTATTCAACACCACTGAACTCTGTTCAACTCTATTCTACTTCATTCAACTCCATTCAACTCTATTCAACTCTGTTCAACTCTATTCAACTCCACTCAACTGCATTCAACTCTACTCAACTCAATTCAACTCCATTCAACTCTTTTCAACTCTGTTCAACTCTATTCAACTCTATTCAACTTTGTTCAACTCTATTTAACTCTGTTCAACTCTATTCAGCTCCATTCAACTCTATTCAATTCTGTTCAACTCTATTCTATTCCATTCAACTCTATTCAACTCTATTGAACTCCATTCAGCTCTATTCAACCCTATTCAACTCTCTTCAACTCTATTCACCTCTATTTAACTCTTTTCAACTCCATTCAACTCTGTTCAACTCTATTCAACTCCATTCAACTCTATTCAACTATGCTCAACTCTATTCAATTCCACTTCAACTCTCTTCAACTCTATTCAACTCTATTCAACTTCATTCAACTCTATTCAACTGTATTCAACTCTGTTGAACTCCATTCAACTCTGTTCAATTCTGTTCAACTCTATTACACTCCATTCATCTCTGTTCAACTCTGTTCAACTCTATTCAACTCTATTCACCTTTATTCAACTCAGTTGAACTCAATTCATCTCTGTTCAACTCCACTCAACTCTATTCAACACTATTCAACTCTGTTCAATTCTGTTCAACTCCATTCAACTCTGTTCAACTCTATTCAACTCTGTTCATCTCTATTCATTTATATTCAACTCTTTTCAACTCCATTCAACTCCATTCAACTCTCTTCAACTCTATTAAACTCTATTAAACTCTCTTCAACTCTCGTCAACTCTGTTCAACTCCATTCAACTCCATTCGACTCTCTTCAAATCTGTTCAACTCTTTTCAACTCTGTTCAACTCCATTCAACTCTATTCAACTCTATTCATCTCTGTTCAACTCCATTCAACTCTATTCAACTCTTTTCAACTCTATCCAACTCTATTCAACTCCATTGAGCTCTGTTCATCTCTATTCTACTTCATTCAACTCTATTCAACTCTATTCAATTCTGTTCAACTCTGTTCAACTCTAATTAACTCTATTCAACTCTTTTCAACTCTGTTCAACTCTATTCAATTTCATTCAACTCTTTTCAAATGTATTCAACTCTTTTGAACTCCATTCAACTCTGTTCAACTCTATTCAACTCTTTTCAACTCTGATCAACTCTATTCAACTCTATTCAACTCCATTCAACTCTGTTGAACTCTATTCAACTCTGTTCAACCCTGTTCAACTCTATTCAATTCTATTCAACCCCATTCAACTCTTTTCAATTCTGTTCAGGTCTGTTCAACACCATTCAACTCTTTTCAACTCTGTTCAACTCTATTCAACTCTGTTCAACTCTATTCAACTTCATTCAACTCTATTCAACTCTATTCAACTGTATTCAACTCTGTTGAACTCCATTCAACTCTTTTCAACTCTGTTCAACTCTATTCAACTCTATTCAATTCTGTTCAATTCTATTCAATTCCATTCAACCCTGTTAAACTCTATTCAACTCTATTCATCTCCATTCAACTTTATTCAAGTCTAATGAACTCTATGCAACTCTCTTCAACTTTATTCAACTCCCTTTAACTCTATGCAATTCTATTGAACTCCATTGAACTCCCTTCAACTCTGTTCAACCCTATTCAAATCTTTTCAAATCTATTCAACTCTGTTCAACTCTATTCAACTCTGTTCAACTCTTTTTAACTCTATTCAGATCCATTCTACTCTATTCAACTCTATTCAACTCTGTTCAACTCTGTTCAACTCTATTCAACTCTATTCATCTCTGTTCAACTCCATTCAACTCTATTTAACTCTTTTCAACTGTGTCGAACTCTATTCAACTCCACTGAACTCTGTTCAAATCTATTCAACTCCATTCAACTCTGTTCAACTCTATTCAACTCCATTGAACTTTATTCAACCCCATTCAACTCTGTTCAACTCTATTCAACTCTTTTCAACTCCATTCAACTCTAATCAACTCTACTCAACTCCATTCAACTCTATTCAACTCTGTTCAACTCTATTCAACTCTGTTCAATTCTATTCAACTCCATTCAACTCTCTTCAACTCTATTCAACTCTATTCAACTCTGTTCAACCTCTATTCAACTTTATTCAACTCTGTTCAACTCTGTTCAACTCTCTTCAACTCCGATAAACTCTGTTCAACTCTATACAACTCTATTCAACTCCATTCAACTCTATTAAACTGCATTCAACTCTATTCAACTCTATTCAAATCTGTTCAACTCTATTCAATTTCATTCAACTCTTTTCAACTGTATTCAACTCTTGTGAACTCCATTCAACTCTGTTCAACTCTATTCGACTCTTTTCAACTCTGATCAACTCTGTTCAACTCTATTCAACTCTATTCAACTCCATTCAACTCTGTTGAACTCTATTCAATTCTGTTAAACTCTGTTTTATTAGTAGTTCTGATACATGATTAATACAGGAACTCTTGGTAATACTTCAATTTCTCTTTATTTTCCAGGTACGTATCGATTCCTGTTGGCATGTCAGGCGAGGGTGTGGACGATGGTCACTCCAATTGCTTCCTACAGTGGTAAGTAGAGGGAGGTGGTGCGATTGCTGGGAGAGGAATGGAGTTCCAGCGCCCTAAGGAACTGCCGGAGGGGGGTGTCTTTCTGTGTAGATTTTTGGAATGAAGTAGTTTAAATGTGAAGTCTTTGATTTCCGAGATCTTGATTTTTTTTTTATCTAAAATTGCGCAAACTCCAAGGAGATATAATAGAAGTTTTTAAAATAATCATTAATTTCAACAACATAAGACATTGCAGTTCCTTCACGTTATTTTGAGGTAAAATGACCAGAAAAAAAAGGTATGAAATTAAAGGGCCTACTGTTGCCTTGTTGATGGTGTGTGATGCCACCAGACGAAGAATATTAAACACCTATATTTCCTTTAGTGTTCAGGATGATTCTCAGACCATATAAACTCTGTCTATAACAGAAATCCAGTGAGTGTAGATAGATGTTTACCTAGAACCTGACAGCAGCAGAACGAGACAATGTGCAACGTTCGCATACAAGTGAATTCGTGCATTTGTGGATTCATCAGAATAAACTAGATGGTACTGGTCACCACTTGAATAACGTTAAGAACAGACAATGAAGGACTATGGACCTCTCACCCACCTTGATGTCGACATGTACCACCTACTCGACGTATCACTCGACGGACCACTGCCATCAAACCTATTTAGAAGCCATCGACTTTAATTCAGGTTTGATGGCAGTGGTCCTTCGACTGATACGTCAAATAGGTGGTACGTGTCGACGTCGAGATGGGTGAGAGGTTCATTGTGTTTCAGTGTTTGTTCATCATGTTTGGAGTCTCACTCAGTGAGAGAACTCTGTTGACTTTATCATGGCCGGTTATAGAACTGAGCGAGTGTTCCCATATACTCATCATTTCCCATCATTCCTCCGTAGCGCCGGATGTCTGCTCTTTGCAGCTTCTAACCATCATCTGGGGGAGCAACCAGCAGTTTGTTTAGATCTTTGTCGCCTTAATTCGTACACATAAGCAGACCTATTTGCGTTACAGGTTGCTGTTATGTTACGTCGTTTCCCGTAACATTATTTGTGTTTTGATACAGACGTTACACCTGACCCTCTGGACGTGGTGTTATTTGAGTTTCCTCCCGACTTACAAATGGAGCGGAGCCTGTTACTTAACTAGGGTTCTTGTTCTCCTTTTACGCTTTCTTTTTCTACCATCCCTAAGAGGTATACCGAGACAAAGTCTTTAGTACAAGGTACATCACTGAGCCACCAGACGTCTGGCTGACTGCTGGCGCCCACCCAGACTGGGAAGAAAGAGGAAATGCCCTATACGCTTTGTCATCAAAATGAACTGTATTTACATAACTGGCAATCGACCCCAGCTGTGTCTTATGTTTGTTATTGTATCTCATGCAGCTGCCACTAGTTGTGATTCATGAGAGCCTAATGTATATCAAATAAAGTAGTTGTCCTTGTATATCATAAAACTCAGATTTTTCATCTTTCCACTCGACACAACCTTCTACAAAACTATCCCCTCCTCTTCAGTGACATGCAGCTTCTCCCTTCAGACACTCTAAACATTCTTGGTCTATCCTTCACTAGCAATATGAATTGGAAAATTCACATATCTTCTCTCACTAAAGCAGCTTCTACGACGTTAGGTGTTCTGTACCGCCTTCAAATTTTTCTCACCCCCCCCCCTCAAATGCTGACCCTATACAGAGGCCTCATACGCCCCTGTATGGAGTACGCATCACATGTGGGGGGTGGCTCCACTCACACAGCTCTGTTGAACAGAGTGGAGTCTAAAGCTATTCGTCTCATTATCTCCTCTTCTCTAACTGACTCCATCTCCGCCGCAATATTGCATCTCTCTCTCTTCAATCGCTATTACCATGGTCACTGTTCTTCTGAACTTTCTAACTGTGCTCTCTTAGGAGAGCACGTATTACCAGACTTTCCACACATTCTCATTCCTTTTCTGTCCAAACTCCTTAAACAAGAGTTAACCAGTATTCCCATTCTTTCTTCCCCTTCACTGGAAAACTCTGGAACAGTCTTCCTCAGTCCATCTATCCCCCTGTCTATGACTTGTCCTCTTTCGAAAAGGG
Organism: Scyllarides nodifer; assembly: GCA_034780535.1. Lineage (NCBI taxonomy): Eukaryota > Metazoa > Arthropoda > Malacostraca > Decapoda > Scyllaridae > Scyllarides > Scyllarides nodifer. Next base: position 10,801 of record JAVBXC010275860.1, read on the forward strand.
AGTATCAGGACACCTGCAACGATTTGACTATTGATCTGGATTCTCACACTTTTTTCTTTTTGGAGAGGTACTGAGCAGGCTTTTTTTTTTGTATCATTTATGTTGCCCTTGGCCATCCTCCTATATATAAATTAAGAAAAAAAATTATGGATCTGGAGAAAGCGTATGACAGGGTGGACATATGACAGGATGGACAGAGACGCCTTATACATTATACTTGACAGCTAGAGATTTGATGTGTGCGAATGAGACCATTGTTAGTTTGCTTCAGACACTGCCTCAGTAAAGCATGAGAGGCAATTAGGAAAAAGGAATTAATAATGCATGGTTATTTTTATTTTTTTATTATTTTATTTTTTATTTTTTTTTTTATACCAGATTGCCTTTTCCCACTGTAGCGAGGTGGCACCAGGAACTGAGCTTTCAGGGATAAAATCCTTGCTTCGCTCCTTCTTTTGTTCCTGCTTTTAGAAAGTGAAAATATAGGAGGGGAGGATTTCAAGCTCCTCGCTCCCGCCCCTCTCAGTCGCCTTTTAAGACACGCAGGAGATGCGTGGGTAGTGTTCTTTCTCCCCTATCCCCAGGGATAGGTTATTTTTATAATTAAGTATATATTACAGATGGGTTATATGGGATAACATGAATTAATGTAAACTTAATGTGGAATAGTTGCAGTAAGAACTATATTTACGATGTTACATACTGTACTAAGTTAGTATAGCGAGTTTGTAAAAAAAAAAAAATCAAAAATTTTTTATTTTTCCTACTTTATATGAATAGAACTCTGTTGTTTATTGGCTGATTTTTTATTGTCAAACATTCAGGAAATCTTCACTTATTGGTGCAATTTTTAGCTTGTTAGAAGTCTTATTTTTAATTAATTTTTTATTCTTTTTTTTT
>JAVBXC010286906.1:0-11684 GCA_034780535.1 Scyllarides nodifer
TATGAGCGGTGCAGACGACCTGGGTTATATAGGCGTTAACTTCTCTTCTCTGACACTATTGCTTAACTAATGGTCCTGCCTCGCCCTAGGGCTCGGGGTAATATGTAAAGTATGAGCGGTGTAGACGACCTGGGTTTTGTAGGCGCTACCTTCTCTTCTCTGACACTACTGGTGACCTATTGATCTTGTCTCTTCTGAGGTCACGGGGTAATATGCACAGTATGAGCGGTGTAGACGACCTGGGTTTTATTGGCGCTACCTTCTCTTCCCTACACTACTGGTGAACTATTGGTTTTGCCTCTCCCGAGGGCTCGGGGTAATATGTACAGTATGAGTGGTTCAACGACTTTGCTTAAGTACGCGATACCTTCTCTTCCCTGACACTACCTATGAATCATTGGTCCTACCTCTCCCGAGGGCTCTGGGTAATATGTACAGTATGAGTGGTATAGTCGACCTGGGATATATAGGCGCTACCTTCTCTTCCCTGACACTACAGGTGAACCATTGGTCCTGCCTCTCCCGTGGGCTCGGGGTAATAAGTACAGTATGAGCGGTTGAGACGACTTGGGTAATATAGGCGCTACCTTCTCTCCCATAACACTACTGGTGAACTATTGGTCCAGTCTCTCACGAGACTGTCTCTTCCGAGGGCTCGGGGTAATATATACAGTATGAGCGGTGTAGACGACCTGGGCTATATAGGCGCTACCTTCTCTTCCCTGACACTACTGGTCAACCATTGGTCCTACCCTCCCGAGGGCTCGGGGTAATATGTACAGTATGAGCGGTGTAGACGACCTGGGTTATATAGGCGCTACCTTCTCTTCCGAGACACTACTGCTGAACTATTGGTCCTGCCTCTCCCGAGGGCTCGGGGTAATATGTACAGTATGAGCGGTGTATACGATCTTGGTTATATAGGCGCTTCCTTCTCTTCCCTGATACTACTGGTGAAGCATTGGTCCTGCCTTTCCCGAGGGTTCGTGTTAATATGTACAGATGAGCGGTGTAGACGATCTGGGTTATATAGGCGCTACTTTCTCTTCTCTGACAATACTGGTGAACCATTGGTCCTGCCTTTCCCCAGGGCTCGGGGTAACATGTACAGTATGAGCGGTGTAGACGACCTGGGTTTTATAGGCGCTACCCTCTCTTTCCTGACACTAATGGTGAACCATTGGTCTAGCCTCTCCCGAGGGCTAGGGGTAACATATACAACATGGGCGGTGTACACTTCCTATGTTATATAGGTTCTACCTTCTCTTCCCAGACATTACTGCTAAACTATTGGTCCTGCCTCTCCCGTGGGCTCGGGGTAATATGAGCGGTGTAGACGACCTTGGGTATATAGGCGCTTCCTTCTCTTCCCTGATACTACTGGTGAACCATTGGTCCTGCCTTTCCCAAGGGCTTGGGGTAATATGTACAGTATGATCGGTGAAGACGACCTGGGTTGTATAGGCGCTCTCTTCTCTTCCCCTACACTACTGGTGAACTATTGGTCCTGCCTCTCCCGAGGGCTCGGGTTAATATGTACAGTATGAGCGGTGTAGACAACCTGGGTTATTTAGGCGCTACCTTTTCTTGTCTGACACTACTGGTGACCTATTCGTCCTGTCTCTTCCGAGGGCTCGGGGTAATATATACAGTATGAGCGGTGTAGACGACCTGTGTTATATAGGCGCTACCTTCTCTTCCCTGACACTACTGGTGAACTATTGGTCCTGCCTCTCCCGACGGCTCGGGGTAATATGTACAGTATCAGCGGTGTAGAAGACTTTCCTTATATAGGCGCTACCTTCTCTTCCCTGACACTACTGTTGAACCATTGGTCCTGCCTCTCCAGAGGACTCGAGATAATATATACAGTATGAGCGGTGTAGACTACCTGGGTTATATAGGCGCTACTTTCTCTTCCCTGAGGCTACTGGTGAACCATTGGTCCTGCCTCTCCCGTGGGCTCGGGGTAATATGTATAGTATCAGCGGTGTAGACGACCATGGTTATATAGTCGCTACCTTCTCTTCTCTGACACTACTGATGAAGCATTTGTCCTGCTTCCTCCGAGGGCTCAGGGTAATATGTACAGTATCAGCGGTGTAGACGAATTTGCTTAAGTAGGCGATACCTTCTCTTCCCTGACACTAATGATGAACCATTGGTCCTACCTTTCCCGAGGGCTAGGGGTAATATGTACAGTATCAGCGGTGTAAACGACTTGGGTAATATAAGCGCTACCTTCTCTTCCCTGACATTACTGGTGAAGCATTGGTCCTGCCCTCCCGAGGACTCGGGGTAATATGTACAGTATGAGCGGTGTAAACGACCTGGGTTATATAGGCGCTACCTTCTCTTCCCTGACACTATTGGTGAACCATTGGTCCTGCCTCTCCCGATGGCTCGTGATAATATGTACAATATTAGCGGTTAAGACGACCTGGGTTATATAGACGCTACAATATCTTCCCTGACACTACTGGTGAACCATTGGTCCTGCGTTACCCGATGGCTCTGGGTAATATGTACAGTATGAGCGGTGTAGACGACCTGGGTTATATAGGAGCTACCTTCACTTCCCTGACACTACTGATGAACCATTGGTCTTGTCTCTCCCGATGGCTCGGGGTAATATGTACAGTATGAGCAGTGTAGTCGACCTGGTTTATATAGGTGCTACATTTTCTTTCCTGAACCTATTGGTGAACCATTGGTCCTTACATCCCCCGAATGTTCGGGGTAATATGTACAGTATGAGCGGTGTAAAGGACTTTGGTAATATAGGCGCTACCTTCTCTCCCCTAACACATCTAGTGAACTATTGGTCCTGTCTCTCACGAGGGCTCGGGGTAATATGTACAGTATGAGCGGTGTGGACAACCTGGTTATATAGGCGCTACCTTCTCTTCCCTGACTCTACTGGTGAACTATTGGTCCTTCCTCTCCCGAGAGCTCTGGGTAATATGTACAGTATGAGCGGTGTAGACGACGTTGCTTAAATAGGCGCTACCTTCTCTTCCCTGACACTACTGGTGAATCATTGGTCCTGCCTTTCCCGAGGGCTCGGGATAATATGTCCAGTATGAGCGTTGTAGACCACCTGGGTTATATAGGCGCTACCTTCTCTTCCCTGACACTACTAGTGAAGCATTGGTCATGCCTCTCCCGAAAGCTCGTGGTAATATGTACATTATTAGCGGTTTAGACGACCTGGGTTATATAGGCGCTACCTTCTCTTCCCTGACACTACAGGTGAACCATTGGTCCTGCGTCTCCCGAGGGTTCGTGGTAATATGTACAGTATTAGCGGTTTAGACGACCTGGGTTATATAGGCGCTTCCTTATATTCCCTGACACTACTGGTGAACCATTGGTCCTGCCTCTCCCTAGAGCTCGTGGTAATATGTACAGTATTAGCGATTTACACGCCCTGGGTTATATAGTCGCTACCTTATCTTCCCTGACACTACAGGTTAACCATTGGTCCTGCGTCTCCCGAGGACTCGTGGTAATATGTACAGTATGAGTTGTGTAGACGACCTGGGTTATATAGGCGCTACCTTCTCTTCTTTGACACTACTGATGAACCATTGGTCCTGCCTCTAACGAGCGATCGGGGTAATATGTACCGTATGAGCGGTGTAGACATCCTAGGTTATATAAGCGCTACCCTCTCTCCTATAACACTACTGGTGAACTATTGGTCCTGTCTCTCACGAGCGTTCGGTGTAATATGTAGAGTATGAGCGGTGTAGACAACCTGGGCTATATAGGCGCTATCTTCTCTCCTCTGACACTACCGGTGAACTATTGGTCTTGTCTCTTCCGAGGTCTCGGGGTAATATGTACAGTATGTGCGGTGTAAATGACCTGGGTTATATAGGCGCTACCATCTCTTCCCTGACACTACTGGTGAAGTATTACTTTTGCCTCTCCCGAGGGCTCGGGGTAATATGTACAGTATGAACGGTGTAGACGACTTTGCTTATGTAAGCGATACCTTCTCTTCCCTGACTCTACTGATGAAGCATTGGTCCTGCCTCTCCCGAGAGACCGGGGTAATATGTACAGTATGAGCGGTTTAGTCGATCTGGTTTATATAGGCGCTACCTTCTCTTCCTTGACACTACTGGTGAACCATTGGTCCTGCCTCTCTCAAGGGCTTGGGGTAATATGTACAATATTAGCGGTGTAGACGACTTGGGTAATATAGGCGCTACCTTCTCTCCCCTAACACTACTGGTGAACGGTGTCTCTCACGGGGGCTCAGAGTTATATGTAATGTATAAGCAGTTTAGACGACTTGGCCTATATAGGCGCTACCTTTTCTTCCGTGAAATTACTGGTGAACCATTTGTCCTGCCCTCCTAAGGGCTCGGGGTAATATGTAGACGACCTGGGTTATATAGGCGCTAACTTCTCTTCCCTGACACTACTGGTGAACTATTGGTTCTGCCTTTCCCTATGGCTCGGTGTCATATATATAGTATGAGCGGTGTACACGACCTAAGTTATTTAGGCGCTACCTTCACATCCCTGACACTACTGGAGAACTATTGGTCCTGCCTCTCCCGAGAGCTCTGGGTAATATGTACAGTATGAGCGGTGCAGATGACTTTCCTTAAATAGGCGCTAACTTCTCTATCTGACACTACTGGTGAACCATTGGTCCTGCCTTTCCCGATGGCTCCGGATAATGTGTACTGTATGAGCGGTGTAGAAGACGTGGGTTATATAGGCGCTACCTTCTCTTCCCTGACGCTATTGGTGAACCATTTGTCCTGCTTCTCCTGTTGGGCTCTGGGTAATATGTATTGTATGAGCAATGTAGACAACCTGGGTTATATAGGCGCTACCTTCTCTTCCCTGACATTACTGGTGAAGCATTTGTCCTGCCTATCCCAAGGGCTCCGGGTAATATGTAAAGTATGATCGGTGTAGTCCACCTGGGATATATAGGCGCTACCTTCTGTTCCCTAACACTACTGGTGAAGAATTGGTCCTGCCTCTCTCTGGAGCTCGTGGTAATATGTACAGTATTAGCGGTATAGACGACCTGGGAAGGCGCTACCTTCTCTTCCCTGACAGTACTGGTGAACCATTGGTCCTGCGTCTTCTGAGGTCTCGGGGTAAAATGTACAGTATGAGCGGTGTAGACGACCTAGGTTATATAGACGCTACCTTCTCTCCTATAACACCACTGGTGAACTATTGTTCCTGTCTCTCACGATGGCTTGGGGTAATATGTACAGTATGAGCGGTGTAGACGACCTGGGCTATATACGCGCTACCTTCTCTTCACTGACACTATTGGTTAACCATTGGTCCTGCCCTTCCTAGGCTCTGTGTAATATGTACAGTATGAGCGGTGTAGACGACCTGGGTTATATAGGCGCTAACTTCTCTTCACAGACACTACTCGTGAACTATTGGTCTTGCCTCTCCCGAGGCGTCGGGGTAATATGTACAGTATGAGCGGTGTAGACGACCTTGGTTATGTAGACGCTACCTTTTCTTCCCTGACACTAATGGTGAAGCATTTGTCTTTCTTCTCTCGAGGGCTCGGGGTAATATGTACAGTATGAGCTGTGTAGACGACCTTAGTTATATAGGCGCTTCCTTCTATTCCCTCACACAACTGGTGAACTATTGGTTCTGCCTTTTCCGAGGTCTCGGGGTAATATGTATAGTATGAGCGGTGTAGACGACCTTGGTTATGTAGACGCTACCTTTTCTTCCCTGATACTACTGGTGAACTATTGGTTCTGTCTACTCCGAGGTCTCGGGGTATTATGTACAGTAAGAGAGGTGTTGAAGAAATGGGTTGTATAGGCGCTACCTTCTCTTCCCCTACACTACTTGTGAACTGTTGGTACTGCCTCTCCCGAGACGTCGTGGTAATATGTACAGTATGAGTGGTGTAGACGACCTTGGTTATATAGGAGCTACCTTCTCTTCACTGACACTACTGATGAACCATTGGTCTTGCCTCTCCCGAGGGCTCGGTGTAATATGTACAGTATGAGCAGTGTAGTCGACCTGGGTTATATAGGCGATACCTTCTCTTCCTTGACACTATTGGTGAACCATTGGTTCTGCCTCTCCCGAGTGTTCGGGGTAATATGTACATTATGAGCGGTGTAAAGGACTTGGGTTAATATTGGCGCTACCTTATCTCCCCTATCACTACTGGTGAACTATTGGTCCATCCTCTCCCGAGAACTCTGGGTAATATGTAGAGTAGGAGCGGTGTAGACGACTTTGTTTAAATAGGCGCTACCTTCTCTACCCTGAAACTACTGCCTTTAACGAGGGTCCGGGATAATATATACAGTATGAGCGGTGTAGACCACCTAGGTTATATAGGCGCTACCTTCTCTTCCCTGTCACTACTGGTGAAGCATTGGTCCTGCCTCTCCCGAAACCTCGTGGTAATATGTACAGTATTAGCGGTTTAGACGACCTGGGTTATATAGGCCCAATCTTCTCTTTTTGACACTACTGATGAACCATTGGTCCTTCTTTTCCCGAGTGCTCGGGGTAATATGTACAGTATGAGCGATGTAGACGACTTGGGTTATATAGGCGCTACCTTCTCTACCCTAACACTACTCGTGAAATATTTGTCCTGTCTCTCACGAGGGCTCGGTGTAATATGTACAGTATGAGCAGTGTAGACGACTTCGGTTATATAGGCGCTACCTTCTCTCCCCTAACACTACTGGTGAACTATTGGTCATGTCTCTCACGTGGGCTCGGATTAATATTTACACTATATCAGCGATGTAGACGACTTGGGTTATATAGGCGCTACCTTTTCTTCCCTGACACTACTGGTGAACTATTGGTCCTGCCTCTCCCGAGAGCTTGGGGTAATATGTACAGTATGAGCGGTGTAGACGACTTTGTTTAAATTGGCGCTACTTTCTCTTCCATGACACTACTAGTGAATTATTGGTCCTGCCTCTCTCGAGGGCTCATAATATGTACATATGAGCGGTGTAGACGATCTGAGTGATATAGGCGCTACCTTCTCTTTCTTGACACTACTGGTGAAGCATTTGTCCTTTTTCTCCCGAGGGCTCGGGGTAATATGTACAGTATGATCGGTGTAGACCACCTGGGTTATATAGGCGCTACCTTCTCTTTCTTGACACTACTGGTGAAGCATTGGTCCTTCCTCTCCCGAGTGCTCTTGGTAATATGTACAGTATTAGCGGTTTAGACGACCTGGGTTATATAGGCGGTACCTTCTCTTCTCTGACACTACAGGTGAACCACTGGTCCTGCGTCTCCCGTGGGCTCGGGGTAATATGTATAGTATGAGTGGTTTATACGACCTGGGTTATATAGGCGCTACCTTCTCTTCCCTGACACTGCTGGGGAAGCATTTGTCCTGGTTCTCCCGTGGGCTCGGGGTATTATGTAAAGTATGATCGGTGTAGACCACCTGGGTTATAAAGGCGCTACCTTCTCTTCCCTGACACTACTGGTGAAGCATTCTTCCTGCCTCTCCCTAGATCTCGTGGTAATATGTACAGTATTAGCGGTTTAGACAACCTGGGTTATATAGGCGCTACTTTATCTTCCCTGACACTACTGGTGAACCATTGGTCCTTCCTCTCCCGAGAGCTCGTGGTAATATGTACAGTATTAGCGGTTTAGACGACCTGGGTTATATAGGCGCTACCTTCTCTTCCCTGACATTAAAGGTGAACCATTGATCCTGCCTCTCCCGAGGTCTCGTGGTAATATTTACAGTATGAGCGGTGTAGACGACCTGGGTGATATAGGCGCTACCTTCTCTCCTATAACACTACTGGTGAACTATTGGTCCTGTCTCTCACGAGCACTCGGGGTAATATGTACAGTATGAGCGGTGTAGACGACCTGCGCTATATGGGCGCTACCTTTTCTTCCCTGACACTACTGGGGAACCATTGGTCCTGCCCTTCCGAGGGCTCGGAATAATATGTACTGTACAGTATGAGCGGTGTAGACGACCTGGGCTATATAGGCGTTACCTACTCTTCTCTGACACTATTGGTTAACCATATGTCCTGCCCTCCCGAGGGCTCGTTGTAATATGTACAGTATGAGCGGTGTTAACGAAATGGGTTATATAGGCGCTACCTTCTCTTCCCTGACACTACTGAAGAACCTTTGGTCCTGCCCTTCCGAGGGCTCGGGGTAATATGTACAGTATAAGCGGTGTAGACGACCTGGGTTATATAAGCGCTACCTTCTCCTCCCAGATACTACTGGTGAACTATTGGTCTTGCCTCTCACGAGGGCTCGGGGTAATATGTACAGTATGAGCGGTGTAGACAACCTTGGTTATATTGGCGCTTTCTTCTCTTCCCTGACACTACTAGTGAACCATTGATCCTGCCTCTTCCGAGGGTTCGCTGTAATATGTACAGTATAAGCGGTGTAGGCGATCTGGGTTATATAGGCGCTACCTTCTCTTCCCTTACAGTACTGGTGAACCGTTGGTCATGCCTCTCCCGAGGGCTCGGGGTAACATGTACAGTATGATCGGTGTAAACAACCTGGGTTATATAGGCGCTACCCATTCTTCTCTGACACTTATGTTGAACCATTGGTCCAGCCTCTACAGAGGACTAGGGGTAATATGTACAATATGGGCGGTGTAGACTCCCTATGTTATTTTAGTTTCTACCTTCTCTTCACTGAAATAACTGGTGAACCATTGGTCCTGCCTCTCCCTAGGGCTGGGGGTAATATGTACAGTATGAGCGGTGTAGACGACCTGGATAATTTTGGCGCTACCTTCTCTTCTCTGACACTACTGGTGATGTATTTGTCTTGCTTCTCCTGAGGTTCGGGGTAATATGTACACTATGATCGGTGTAGACCACCTGTGTTATATAGGCGTTACCTTCTCTTTCTTAACTCTACTGGTGAAGCATTTGTCCTGCCTCTCCCGAGAGCCCGTGGTAATATGTAGAGAATTACCGGTTTAAACGACCTGGGTTATATAGGCGCTACCTTCTCTTCCCTGACACTATAGGGGAACCATTGGTCCTGGGTCTCCAGAGGTCTCGGAGTGATATGTACAGTATGAGCGGTGTAGACGACCTGGGTTATATAGACGCTACCTTCTCTTCCCAGACACTACTGGTGAACTATTGGTCTTGCCTCTCCCGAGTGCTCTGGGTAATATGTACAGTATGAGCGGTGTAGACTACCATGGTTATATAGGCGCTTCCTTCTCTTCCCTGACACTACTGGTGAACTATTGGTTCTGTCTTTCCGAGGTCTCGGGGTAATATGAACAGTATAAGCGGTGTAGACGACCTGGGCTGTATAGGCGATACCTTTTCTTCCCCTACACTATTGGTGAACTATTGGTCCTGCCTCTCCAGAGGCTTCGGGTAATATGTACAGTATTAGCGGTGTAGACAACCTTGGTTATGTAGGAGGTATCTTCTCTTCCCTGACACTACTGTTGAACCATTGGTCCTGCCTATCCCGAGAGCACGTGGTAATATGTACAGTATTAGCGGTTTAGACGACCTGGGTTATATAGGCGCTACCTTCTTTTCCCGGACATTACAGGTGAACCATTGGTCCTGCGTCTGCGGAGGACTCGTGGTAAAATGTAGAGTATGAGCGGTGTAGACGACCTGGGTTATATAGGCGCTACCTTCTCTTCCTAGACACTGCTTGTGAACTATTGGTCTTGCCTTTCCCGAGGACTCGGGGTAATATGTACAGTATGAGCGGAGTAGACGACCTTGGTTATATAGGCGCTTCCTTCTCTTTCCTGACACTACTGGTGAACTATTGGTTCTGCCTTTTCCAAGGTCTATGGGTAATATGTACTGTATGAGCGGTGTAGATGACCTGGATTGTATAGGCGATACCTTCTCTTCCCCTACACTTCTGGTGAAGCATTTGTCCTGCTTCTCATGAGGGCTCGGGGTAATATGTACAGTATGATCGGTGTAGACCATCTGGGTTATATAGGGGCTACCTTCTCTTTCTTGACACTACTGGTGAAGCATTGTTCCTGCCTCTCCCGAGAGCTCGTGGTAATATGTACAGTATTAGCGGTGTAGACGACCTGGGTTATATAGGCGCTACCTTCTCTTCCCTGACACTACAGGTGAACCATTGTTTCTACGTCTCCCAAGGTCTCGGGGTAATATGTACAGTATGAGCGATATAGATGACCTAGGTCATATAGGCGCTACCTTCTTTTCCCAGACACTACTGGTGAACTATTGGTCTTGCCTCTCCCGATGGCTCGGGGTAATATGTACAGTATGGACGGTGTAGACGACCTTGGTTATATAGGCGCTACCTTCTCTTCCCTTACACAACTGGTGAACTATTAGTCCTGCCTCTCCTAAGGCGTCTGGGCAATATGTACAATATTAGAGGTGTAGACGACCTTAGTTATGTAGGCGCTACCTTCTCTTCCCTGACACTATTTGTGAACCATTGGTCCTGCGTCACCCGAGGTCTCGAGGTAATATGTACAGTATGAGCGGTGTAGATGACCTAGGTTATATAGGCGCTACCTTCTCTTCCCAGACACTACTGGTGAAGCATTTGTCCTGCTTCTCCTGAGGGCTCGGAGTAATATTACAGTATGATCGGTGTAGACCAACTGGGTTATATAGCCGCTACCTTCTCTTTCTTAACACTACTGGTGAAGCATTGGTCCTGCCTCTACCGAGAGCTCGTGGTAATATGTACAGTATTAGCAGTTTAGACGACCTGGGTTACATAGGCGCTACCTTCTCTTCCCTAACACTACAGGTGAACCATTGGTTCTACGTGTCCCAAGGTCTCGGGGTAATATGTACAGTATGAGCGGTGTAGACGACCTTGGTTATATAGGCGATTCCTTCTCTTCCCTGACACTACTGGTGAACTATTGGTTCTTCCTTTTCCGAGGTCTCGGGTAATATGTACAGTATCAGCGGTTATGTAGGCGCTACCTTATCTTCCCTGATACTGCTGGTGAACTATTGGTCCTGCATCTCCCGAGGGCTCGGGGTAATATAAACATTATGAGCGGAGTAGACGATCTGTGTTATATAGGCGCTAACTTCCCTTCCCTGATAGTACATTGGTTCTGCCTCTCCCGACGGTTCGGGGTAATATATACAATATTAGCGGTGTAGAGGACCTGGGTTATATAGGCGCTACCTTCTTTTTCCTGACAGTACTGGTGAACTTTTGGTCCTGCCTCCTTCGAGGGCTTGGGTTAATATGTAACATATGAGCGGTGTAGATTATATGGGTTATATAGGCGCTACCTTCTCTTCCCTGACACTACTGGTGTAGGTGTAATATGTACAGCTTGAGCGGTGTAGACGACCTGGGTTATATAGGCGCTACCTTCTCTTCACTGACACTACTGGTGAACCATTGGTCCTGCTTCTGTCGAGGGCTCGGTGTACTATGTATAGTATGAGCAGTGTAAACGATCTTTGTTATACAGGCGCTACCTTCACTTCCCTGACAGTACTGGTGAACTTTTGGTCCTGCCTCTCCCGAGGGCTCGGGTTAATATGTAATGTATGAGCGGTGTAGACTACCTGGATTATATAGGCGCTACATTCTCTTCCCTGACACTACTGGTGAGCCAATAGTCTTGCCTCTCCCGAGGGGTAGGTGTAATATGTACAGTTTGAGCGGTGTAGACG
>JAVBXC010309007.1:0-11530 GCA_034780535.1 Scyllarides nodifer
CTAAAGTTTAACAATTACTACAACCATAAAACAATTCTTACAACATTACAAAAGTTGCTACAAACATCTTGACAACATTAACTACAAAAATATTCTACGTAATTATTTATCATTCAAAATAATGAGGTTCAAATATCATTGGCAGGGTGCCAAAATGGTCGGGGCGAGTGAGAACAGACTCTAACAGCTTGAAACATGTAGACGCAGGCAAAATGTTGTCCGGCCTTAAGTACATAAAGAGATTCGCACACCAAATGTTTCTATTCCCATAACACATATCATTGACACACATAATTAAACAAACAGAATACTGCCATAATATGTGTCTATCAAATCACGAATATTTGATTTACATGATATCAGTGTTATATGGTAGATGGGTTAAGTTAAGAGAGAATTTCGGGGATGTTTTTCAAACTTACCAACAGATCCTGAATACAATGCTTGAATGCTTCTTGCCGGGATAAGTAGCTTCCTTCAATCCACGCATGCGCTGTTCTCATTGCTAAACACTGGGAGTGTAAAACTACACCGACCAGGTGTATAAAACAGTAGACTGTGGTGTAATATAGAACCTACACCCTGTTGGGTGTACTATAAACACCATACATAGTAAGAGTGTACACATGTTCATATCAAATAGAAATTGATTCCTAAGAAAGTGGTATGTTAATAAAAAAAAAATCCCCATTAGGAGGTAAATTTTACTTACTATTTGTTGTTTTCATGAAGGATATCCTAACTTGGCGCTGGTGTGAGGCAGGAGGGACCATGACGGAGGGGGCGCCAGCAATGGTCTGGGACCATGCAGCCTCCCATTTGAGCCTGCTGGACTACGTGGTGTTTAGCATGATGCTGGTGGCGTCCATTGCTGTGGGTCTGTACAGCACCCTTAAATCCCGCGGTACCATCGTCACCACCCAGGAGTTCCTGCTGGGGAACCGACACATGCCCATCCTCCCCGTGACCCTCTCTCTCCTGGGCGGGATTACCTCTGCCATCACCATCCTTGGTAACCATGCTATACTGTACTCCTGATGTAAAGTGAAACGTGTACAATGTAAAGAATAGCACTACCATATTCATTGTTGGATCTGATGCCTGTCGCATCAGGGACAGTGCGGATCGAGCCATGAAAGTTTTCCCTTCTCCTGAAGGGAAGAGTTTCAAACGTCATTTCTGCTTGGAATCATTGCAAAGCTGTCGTTTGTAGAACCAAGCATGTTTTCATTAAGAGAAAGTGTGCTGATTTGACTTCTACTGATAAATCTTTCTGGTCCTTAACTAAAAGTATCTCCAACAACTTTTGCATTTCAACCTTCTCCCTTTGTTTTGACATGATAACTCCTGCTCAGAAAGCTGGTATTTTCTGCTTCTTATTCTCCTCTAACTCTACTTTAGAGGATTTCTTGTCTAGTCCTCGCTCCCCACTTCCTCCCTCTGAACCCATTCCTCCTCCTATATTTTCCTCACACAAGGTTTTCAGAGCTTCATGTGGGAAAGGCATTTGGCTCAGATGGTGTTCCTCCTGTTTTAAAGAAACCGTTCCAACCCTTCTAATTACCGCCCCATCGCTCTTCTGCAGTCTCTAAATTCTTTGAAACTCTCCTTAACTCTCATTTCCTTAAACACTTAGAATCCCATTCCCTTCTTTCCGATCACCAAAATGGCTTTCGCGGTGCAAGGCCTACCGGTGATCTCACCAATGAGATTCATCTCTGGTCCTCCTATCTCAGGGATTATGGTGAATCTTTTGTCGTGGCCCTCGACATCTCCAAAGCATCTGACAGGGTATAGCATAAGACTTTGCTCTTGAACTTCCTTCCTTTGACTTCTTTGCTTCTCTTTGTTCTCTAATACACAGCTTCCTATCCAGTCGTGATTGAATTCAATCACTGTAGTCGTCGATGGAGCGACTTCTTCTGAAACTATTAACAGTGGTGTTCCTCAGGGCTCTGTCTCATCGCCTGCTCTCTTCCTTCTCTCTGTGAATAATCTTTCTTCAACCTCTAACCCTATTCACTCTTACGCCGATGATTCCACTCTTCATACTTTAACTCACTTTCCATCTCCTCCTCATTCCAATACTCGTTCTTTCATCTTTTAATTCAGACCTGTGCAGCATCTCAGAGTTGGGAGGCAATAACCTGATTACTTTTAACAGTGCAAAACTGCAATTTCTATCTATATCTCTTTACAAATCTCACTTGTTTCCGATTATTAGTTTTCAAAACTCCATGATTCAACCTTGCAACAACGTAAACATGCTGGGCATAACCATACCTTCTAATCTTTCCTGGAAACCCCACATTATGAATATTAAAAATTCTGCTTCCCAAAAGCTGGGGGTATTGTATAGGTGCCATAATTATTTTTCTTGTGAGCAGCTAATCCATATTTACAGGGGTCTTATTTGCCTCAGTTTGGAATACTGCTCGCACATCTGGGGTGGCTCTTCCTCCACCTCTTTCCTAGCTAAAGTGGAATCAAAAGCCGTCCGTCTTATTAACTCTCCTGCTATCACCTCTCTTTAACCACCCCTTTCCATCCGCCAAAATGTTGTTGCCCTCTCTCTTTTGTATAGATATCATTTCGGTCACTGCTCTCGTGAGTTGTCGTCCTGTGTCCCAGCTGCTACGGCTTGGACCCGCAGCACTCGATTGGCTGCTGCTTCCCATAGTTTCTGTGTGGGAACTATCTACACAAGGATTGGCCGTTATGATACTTCCTTCTTTCCCCATAGAGCAAAGCTGTTTTGTCCTTCCCTCTTCCTATATTTTTTCCACCGTTAAGAGCTTGGTCTTCAAACACCTCAGAGGGTCAAACTAATTTTTTTTTGATACTCTTTCTCTTCTTTTTTTTTCAGTTTCATCCGAGATGACCTTGATTACGACATGTTTGCCTGTACCATGTCTGTAACTGTATAAAAAAAGAAAGAAAATCTAATGTAATTGTGGCTGCACACAACAAAGAGGACAATACGTAGTTTAGCATCAGTGAAGACAGCAGTTTAAGACCAGTGAGGGCAGCAGTTTCAGATCAGTGAGGACAACAGTTTAGGATCAGTGAAGACATCAGTTTAGGATCAGTGAGGACAGCAGTTTACGATCAATGAGGACAACAGTTTAGGACCAGCGAGGACAGCACTTTACGATCAGCGTGGGCAAAAGTTTAGGATCAGTGAGGACAGAAGTTTAGGATCAGTGAAGACAGCAGTTTAGGATGAGTGAGGACAACAGTTTAGGATCAGTGAGGACAGCAGTTTAGGATTAGTAAGGACAACAGTTTAGGATCAGTGAGGACAACAGTTTAGGATCAGTGAGGACAAATTCAGGATTAATGAGGACAACAGTTTAGGATCGGTGAAGACAACAGTTTAGGATCAGTGAGGACAAATTGAGGATCAATGAGGACAACAGTTTAGGATCAATGAGGACAACAGTTTAGGATCAGTGAGGACAACAGTTTAGGATAAGTGAGGACAAATTTAGGATCAGTGAGGACAACAGTTTAGTATAAGTGAGGAGAGTAGATTAGGATCAATGAAAACAACAGTTTAGAGTCAGTGAGGACAACTGCTTGGGAACAATAGTGACAAATAGGGTCAGTTGGTGAGGATGGTGGGTTGGTTGGCACCAGGAACAGTAAGGATAGTGGGATGGTTGGCCCCAGGAACAGTAAGGGTAGTGGGATGGTTGTCTCCCGGAACAGTAAGGATGGTGGGATGGTTGACCCCAGTAACAGTAAGGATGGTGGGATGGTTGACCTCAGGAACAGTATGGATGGTGGGATGGTTGACCCCAGGGACAGTAAGGATGGTGGGATGGTTGACCACAGGAACAGTAAGTATGGTGGGATGGTAGACCCCAGGAACAGTAAGGATGGTGGGATGGTAGACCCCAAGAACAGTAAGGATGGTGGGATGGTAGACCCCAAGAACAGTAAGGATGGTGGGATGGTAGACCCCAGAAACAGTAAGGATGGTGGGAAGGTTGACCCCAGGATCAGTAAGGATAGTGGGATGGTTGGCCCCAGGAACAGTAAGGATGGTGGGATGGTTGACCCCAGGAACAGTAAGGATAGCGGGATGGTTGACCCCAGGAACAGTAAGGATGGTGGGATGGTTGACCTCAGGAAGAGTAAGGATGGTGGGATGGTTCAGCCCAGGAACAGTAAGGATGCTGGGATGGTTGACCCCAGAAACAGTAAGGATGGTGGGATGGTTGACCTCAGGAACAGTAAGGATGGTGGGATGGTTGACCCCAGGAACAGTAAGGATGGTTGACCCCAGGAACAGTGAGGATGGTGGGATGGTTGGCCCCAGAAACAGTAAGGATGGTGGGATGGTTGATCTCAGGAACAGTAAGGATGGTGGGATAGTTGACCCCAGGAACAGTAAGGATGGTGGGATGGTTGACCCCAGCAACAGTAAGGATGGTGGGATGGTTGACCCCAGGAACATTAAGGATGGTTGACCCTAGGAACAGTGAGGATGGTGGGATGTTTGATCCCAGGAACAGTAAGGATGGTGGGATAGTTGACCCCAGGAACAATAAGGATGGTGGGATGGTTGACCCCAGGAACAGTAAGGATGGTGGGATGGCTGATCCCAGGAACAGTAACGATGGTGGGATGGTTGACCCCAGGAACAATAAGGATGGTGGGATGGTTGACCCCAGGATCAGTAAGGATGGTGGGATGATTGATCCCAGGAACAGTAAGGATGGTGGTATGGTTGACCTCAGGAACAGTAAGCATGGTGGGACGGTTGGCCCCAGGAACAGTAAGGATGGTGGGATGGTTGACCCCAGGAATAGTATGGATGCCTCTCCCGTGACATCCACAACTTTCATAAGCTCTTACTACCCAACTGCACCTGTCCCTCTTCACGTCCACCTATCGTTGCATCACGCCCACCTAATACAGCTTCACGTCCACCTAACACAGCTTCACTCTCTCCTAACACAGCTTCATGCCCTCCTAACATAGCCTCACGCCCACCTAACATAGCCTCACTCCCTCCTAACATAGCCTCACGCCCACCTAACACAGCTTCATGCTCTCCTAACATAGCCTCACGCCCACCTTACGTAGCCTAGCACCCACCTAACATAGCCTCACGCTCTCCTGATACCCTCACAACTGGTAGACACTTCCCTCATGCCCACCTGACCATCCCCTCATGCCCACCTGACCACACCCACCCTCACGGCCACTTGACCACACACACCCACCCTCACGTCCACTTGACCACACCCACCCATCCCCATGTCCACCTGACTACACCCACCCACCCTCATGTCCACCTGACTACACCCACTCTCACATCCATTTAACCACACACACATACCCACCTGACCATTCCTGCACACACTGATCAGGTTCTCATGACTCCTTATCTTCCACAGGTAATGCAACAGAGATGTACCTTTATGGGACGCAACTGACCACCATCCTCTTGGGTATTACGCTGGGTATATTAGTAGTGAGGTACCTTACCATGCCAATCCTCAACCAACTTCACCTCGTCTCCGTACTGCAGGTGCGTGTGATTACCTTTGTAATTATGATATACTTTTGTTTCCTTTCTTTGAAATTGGTTGAGCGTTACCTTGTTTCCCCTCCCCAGCACAGATTGTCTTTCATAGTTTCTAGACAGTTGATCAAGTGGCTTGTGTAGAATTTCTGCACAGGCCACAGATTCTGCACTTCTTTTATAATTCTCTTCTTTCTTTACATTCTATTGTATTCTTTCCTGAAGGCTATCTGACTCTTGTGCCCGTATGTTTTGTTTCCTATGCCTGCTGACATCATTTGCTGAACTTTTTTTTAATTTTCCTCCTTGTCCCCCCACTTCCCATCTCCCACTGCTGGCACCCATCTACTGAATTCTTACTTGCTGACTTGACAAAATCTCATGAAACACTGTTCAGTGCTCATACTTGGTTTTCATCTTTACATTAATTAATTTCAGCATCATTTTCCCTTTTGCACTTTCTATTACTTGAGTTCAGCTCCATTTCCCTTGGCATCTCTCGTTCTACTGTATATAATCAACTGAAGCACTGCTTTATTACTTTTCCAAAGTGGTTTTCAGTAGGTAATGATTTGTATTTCCAGTCTACTGTAAGTGAAAAAGATTAATGATGGCATATTGATGCTTTTAGTTCACGTCTGTTCCATGATATAATGTTACTGGAAGGTCTAAACACGTTCTAAAAACTTGTTCTCACGGATATAATTTCTTCCATGTGGATCCCAGCATAACCTGCGTGTCTCCCTACATTTGAGGTTCCCCTACAAAGAGAATTTTCCCACATCGTAGCAAGGCTTATCTTACCACCTCTTGAACCACCTTAGTTTTAACTTCATTATTGTCTGTAGATATGTGTATAGGGTCATTGGACCTCTGGAGGATTGTAAATTATTACATTTAGGCAAGCACTGTCAATCTTGTTTCCCATTATACTCTGTGAAAGGCATGTCATCTACTGGTACTTGACAGACTTGAGATTCTGTCTCACTAGGGCAGCCACCTTCCATACCAGTGTGACTTTTGGGAAAAATTATACATGCCTTTACTTACTTCGCAGCTTTTCTATCAGTGATGTATGCATTGATTATCCTTATGCAGTTCTTCATATTCAAGATCTTTATAATTTTGTACTAATCCATCCATGACTGTGTACATTACTTTTAGTTTGGATCTGTTTCAGTTTCCTGATCCTTTCCTTTGTCCCCACCTTAAAGTTGTTTAAGCTCTTCTCACAAATTCATGAAGATCAAGTGCTGTATCCTGAAAGAACTGTGGAGTCTTGCTTAAAGTGAGAAAATGTGATGACTTTTCAAAAGACATAATAGCCTGTTTTTTTAGTTATCCATTACATGTGAGGATGGTTCCCATTCTTGATGTGTCACGACATAGAACTTGCATAGTACTTGAAAAAGCTGGTGGCTTTTTTTGAGATGAGCTTTATATCCCCCAAAGGATATAAAAAAGGGGGCCATGACCCCATTTTTTATTGTATAGACTGCTGTAATGCCTCAAACCTGAGGTACTATATATGTACTGCAAAGTGGAATTTATTCAGGCATTCACTTCTTGATACGAGTATTAACGCATGATGCCACTTTTTACTAACATGTCTTATACTTCCCCGTTCTAACTTCCTAAGCAAGTCTCAAAGAGTCTAGAGAGTGAGAATCGCCATATTTGTTGTATTATAATTGTAATATCTTATTTAAGCATTATGCCACGTACTTACTGTACAATGCAAAAGTATTGCTGACTGTTTAAAATGATGAAAGTTAAGGAATTTCCATAAAAGAGGCTCTTGTTTCGATTTGATAGTCTGGCTCTTAATTCTTTATTTTCCTTTCATCTGAATTTGGATAGTCGTAGAAGTAACTCTTCCTTATACCTGGTAATGATTTTCCTTTCATCTGCAAGTGAGTAGTTATGGAGTAACTCTTCCTTATACTGATTTTCCTTTCATCTACATGAGGGTAGTCATAGGCATAACTCTTCCTTATACAAATCTTCCTTTCTACTGCATGTACTCTTCCTTATTCTAAGAAACTCTGTTTTTTGAGGTAGGAAAGGAGGTGTCCTCTGGAGTGAGAGAATGGCTACCTCCAAGGACACTTCCTTACCCGCCTGCCCCTCTTTCTTCCATTAGATGGACATGCTACAATGGATAATGTTTAGTGTGTTTTACCATAAGGACAAGTTGGAGATGTCTTGCTGCTGGAAGATGGTGATGGGTTTAGCATGTTTTTTAAAGAAACTTGCAGAAGGCTGTATCAGGCTGTACTTCCCAAAACTGGAGGGAAATGTTTCAGTGACCTCTCACTGGCAGACTTTGGTTTATCCGTCTCTCAAAATCGAGAAAGATATTCTTCCTCAAAGCAAGTTTTCTTTAAAATATATGCAGTACTGTTCAAATTTGACATTTTCTTATCATACAACAGGTTTCCTGACACGGTATAGAAGCTGACTAGAAAACAGTCATTTATATGGATTTCTTAACTTCACAGTATATACACCTTCGCTTCAACTCAGCAGTGCTGGGTAAGATGGCATCAGTATTCCAGCTCCAGCACTTGTTTACTTACATGGGTTTATGCATCTATGGCCCCTCCCTCGCCGTCTCTACCTTCACCACCCTACCCATCTGGGCCGCCAACGTCTCCATGAGCCTCATCTGCATTATCTACATCACTATTGTAAGTTCTAGCGTCAGTCCTGTGATAGCTTTTCTTTCAAAGTAAGCATGACAAAAATATCTGCCATTGTCTGTGTCGGGCAGACTCTATAGTTTTATAATACTCTGTTCATATATTTGCTGCATGAAAATATATGTAACACTCTAGTAAGTTTCGTTCTTATCTATATGATTTTCTTTGACAAGATTTTCTAGTGAGACGCCTTCTGCTCGGTAAACTGCTACAGTAAGGTTTTGCTCTCCCATGACTTGTCTTACATCAACCAACAGGAGTTCCATTCTCAGCCATGGGATGTGGTAGTCAGTGTATAGGCTAATCCAGTATGAGCAGCTATAAAACACATTCACTGTATTCAATATTTGTTTAACACTTTGGACGTGTATTTCGTTTCAAAGCCGGTTCCCGAAAAATGTCATTTGGCCATGAAAAAATAAAGTTGTAAATATGACTTTTTTCTTATTACCGGCACTTTTTCTGAATGAAAATTGATATAAGAAAAAGGGAAAATATCATGAAAGGCAATATCATACTGAACATATGATTTTTCTTAGTAACTTTTATGTTACTTAGCAATATATAATAATTTTAAGTCTTAAGAGAATACCACCATCATGGCCCACATTTCTTTTTATTCAGTTAATGAGTCATTGTTGAACCTTGAAAATTATTTGAAAGAGGTTTTAATGTGCAAAAATACTCAAGCGAAACTTTCAGAATCTAATCTCTTTTGATAAGCTCGTGCACACTTCAGTAAACTACCTTTATCAAGTACTGTATCTGAGTTTACAATCCGTTGATTTGGATACTGTTTGAGGTAATAGAGGTGTTAGAGCACTTGTTGCTTTAACATAAATCTTCAGCTTATAAGATAGAGAGGTCACCACAATAAATGCTTCTTGAGGATGTCTGTAGAGAATCTAAGGTTCACTTATGCCAGACTTTTCAACTTGAATAAGCTCTGAGCTTAGATTGCAGTTTATAATTTTTTTCCCCTAAGAAGAGCTCGTCAAATGTTGAATCCTCTTCCTCCAAAAGTCAAAGGTCTCATTCTATTGATTTCAGCCACGCTACGAAACAATGCAAGTGGTAGATGGAAGATGGGTTTTTACCAAACGTTGAAACCATTTGTTTTTTCTCCTGGACAGTAACCCGCCTGTCAAGAGGCAGAGCCTGGCCGATGTGGCCTGTAGGGCATCTCATTTCCTCAGCTTGATGGATCACTGTGACTAGTGTTATTAAGATTTGGAAAGGATTTCTGCTAACAATAGGTTAAGGTCTAACCCAAGGACCATATTTGAAATAAGTCTTGACTTTCATGCAATCCTTGGAGTTCTAATTCCGTATATGCTTGATATATGTTTTTTTTTTATTTCATTTTTTATTTTATTGTATATGTGATCTGAATTCCCAATAAAATCAAAGCAAACTAAGACAGTTCATTTGTCACTGGGAGATTGGAGGTAAAGATGCAATTCAGTCTCTTTTATGGGATGGATTCTTTGAAGGCTTTTGCACCATAATGGAAATAAGTCTTGACTTTTCTTCTATCCTCGGAATTTCAGTTCAGTATATGCTTGATCTATATTCTTTTATTTCATTTTCTATTTTAGTGCATATGTGATATGAATTCCCAATAAAATCAAAGCAAGTCAAATCAATTCAATTTTTAAAGGAAGATTTCAACTAAAGATACAGTTCGGTCACTTTTATACCTAAGATTCTTTGAAGGTTTTTGGATCTCCAACCAATGCCTCATGCTGTAAGTTTATCCTTTAAACTGCGACGTGCCTTCCAGAAGGACCGCACGTTTTGTTGTAAATTGCGCTCTGTGTGATTTGATTCCCTGAAAAATTATGAGGAATTAAAGTTTTTTTTTACCGTTTCCTATCATTTTGCATGCATACCTTTATTTTTTATATTTTGATATTTTTTTTATATTTTGATTGATATTTTCATTTCTTAACTGTTTTTGCTTTAATCCTCATTATTTTTTTCAATCACATTTCTATTCCTAGAGCATCAAAATGAAAAGTTAACCTATATGTTCCCATCATGTGATCTTTTAAGCCCTAACTTAACATTCTCACAGATCTCATTGAGCATCATATTTTTCTTCCCAAAAGTGTATCAATCTTGCTCTTGTCCATCTTGTTTTCTCTTTATTTACCATGTATATTTATAGATATCCTTGTGTTGAAATAGGTATTACAGTACAACACCCTTAGCTGCTGATACACATATTGTATTTATCCTTTCACCTCTGTCATTTTCACCTGGACACCCATACCTACCCTTACTCTTTTTCTCTTCTCTTCAGTCATGTAATGCATCACAGTGAGATTCTCCCCTGGATGCACTTCCTCAAATTTTATTTATAACTCTCTCCACAAAGTGTTATAAGCCTTCTCTTCTCTATTAATCCATGGCCCATATGCAGCTATCACACTTGAATTTCATAAAAAAAAATTAAACAACCTATTTTTCATCAAATTTTTCACATCTTGCTCCACATGGCTTTCTATAATATCTAATAAACACATCCAAGAAATCCAATTTCACAAACATTCAAATGTTCTACTAGCCCCTTAACTTAGTCTTGGAAACACTAACAAATCTAAATTTTACATAAAAATACAAATGACCGTCATTCTTATATATTCCTTTTTCATTCTTCTTACATTTCATTCAGCTATATGAATCAGTTGATTGATAAATAAGATATTAAATGGTAGATTGATGAATGTGATTGGGGCATTTTTTGCCTGTGCCATGTCGGCTACCGTAAAAAAAAAATGTGAACTAAAGTAAAATAATTTAGACAAAATAATTTGATTTAACAATGCATACAGATCATAGATTGATAGTTGTCACTAGACAGTAATGAATATACATGCAGTAAGCTTCAATGACACATGGCAGGGTGGTGTGAAGGCAGTGGTGTACACAGATGTGATCCAGACACTGCTCATGATGGGCGGGCTGGTGTTCGTGGTGGTACAATGCTGCATCCAAGTGGGCGGACTGCAGCCCGTATGGGACATCTCATACCAAGGTGAACGCATCGAATTCTTCAAGTAAGTTTTATTGCAGTAAGATGAGGAAGTATCCTGTCTTTTTTTATATATATAGGAGGATGGGCAAGGGCAACACAATATTTATATATATATATATATATATATATATATAATCCAGCTCAGCGCCTCTCCAAAAAGAAAAAAATTGAGAATCAGATCAATAGCCAAATCGTTGCAGGTGTCCTGATACACCCTTTTTGAAAGAGGACAAGTCATAGACGGGGAAAGAT
>JAVBXC010320059.1:0-11524 GCA_034780535.1 Scyllarides nodifer
GTAGCGTTGAAGCGCTAGAAGCGCTCAACCGCTAGTTAGCGCTTAAGCGGTAGGTAGTGCTCATTTGCCTGGTAGCCCACAAGCGCTAGGTAGCGCTCAAGCGCAAGTTACTGCTGAAACGCTAGTTTGCTCTCAAGCGCTAGGTAGCACGCAAGCGCTAGGTAGCACGCAAGCGCTAGGTAGCCCTAAAGGGCTAGGTAACGCTCAAGCGGTAGGTAGCTGTCAAGCGCTAGGTAGCCCTCAAACGCTAGTTAGCGCTCAATCGCTAGGTAGCGCTAAAGCGCTAGGTAGCGCTTAAACGTTAGATACTGCTCAAGCGCTAGTTACCGCTCAAGCGCCAGGTAGCGCTGAATTGCAAGTTAGCCCTCAAGTGATAGTTAGCGCTGAAGCGCTTGTTATTGCTCAAGAGCTAGGTAGCGCTCAAGCGCTAGGTAGCTCTCAAGCGCTAGGTAGCCCTCATGCGCTAGTTAGCGCTCAATCGCTAGGTATCGCTTAAGCGCTAGGTAGCCCTCAAGAGCTAAGTAGCGCTCAAGCGCTAGGTAGCTCTCAAGCGATAGTTAGCCCTCAAGCGCTAGTTAGCGCTCAATCGCAAGGGAGCGCTTAAGCGCAAGGTAGCGCTAAATTGCTAGGTAGCGCTGAAGCGTTAGATACTGCTCAAGCGCTAGTTACCGCTCAAGCGCCAGGTAGCGCTCCATCGCAAGTTAGCCCTTAAGCTTTAGTTAGCGCTCAAGCGCTTATTAGTGCTCGAACGCTAGGTTGCGCTCGACCGCTAGGTTATGCTCAAGCGCTAGGTTGTGCTGAAGCGCTAGTTTGCTGTGAAGCGGTAAGTACCGCTTAAGTGCGAGGTATCGCTCACGCGCTAGGTGGCGGTCAAGCGCTAGGTAGCGCTCAATCGCCAAGAAGCGCTCAAGCGCAAGTTAGCCCTTAAGCGTTAGTTAGCGCTCAAGCGCTAGTTAATGCTCAAGCGCTAGTTAGCGCTCAAGCGCTGGTTTAAGTTCAAGCTGTAGGTAGCGCTAGAGTGCTAGGTAGTGCTCAAGCCCTAGATAGCGCTGAAGTGGTAGTTTGCTCTGAAGCGCTAATTACCTCTGAAGTGCGAGGTATCGCTCAGGTGCTAGGTAGCGGTAAAGCGCAAGGTTGCGCTGAAGCGCTAGTTTGTGCTCAAGCGCTAGTTTGCGCTCAAGCACTAGTTTGAGCTCAAGCGCTAGGTAGTGCTGAAGCGCTAGGTAGCGCTAAACGCTAGTTAGCGCTCAAACGCTAGGTATCGCTCCAACGCTAGTTAGCGCTGAAGCGTTATGTAGCCCTAAATTGCAAGGTAGCGCTTAAGCGCTTGGTAGAGGTAAAGCTCTAGGTAGCGCTCAAGCGCTTGGTAGTCCTCAAGTGATAGGTAGCGCTCAAGCGCTAGGTAGTGCTCAAGCGCTAGGTAGCGCATAAACGCTACTTAGCGCTCAAGCGCTAGGTATCGCTCAACCACTAGGTAACGTTGAAGCTCTCAGTAGCGCTCAAGCACTAGGTCGCGCTGAAGCGCTTGAAGCGCTCAACCGCTAGTTGGCGCTTAAGCGCTAGATAGTGCTCATTTGCCTGGTAGCCCTCAAGCGCTAGTTAGCGCTCAAGCGCTAGTTAGTGCTGAAACGCTAGTTTGCTCTCAAGCGCTAGGTAGCACGCATGCGCTAGGTAGCGCTGAAGCGCTAGATAGTGCTTAAGCGCTAAGTAGCGGTGAAGCGCTACTTTGCGCTCAAGCGCTAGAAACCGCTGAAGCGCTATGTAGCGTTGAAGCGTTAAGTAGCGCAGAAGCGTTAGTTAGCGATAAAGCGCTAGGTAGCGCTAAAGCGCTAGTTAGCGCTCAAGACCTAGGTACCTCTCAAGCGCTAGGTAGCGCTCAAGCGCTAGGTAGCGCTAAAGCGACAGTTAGCGCTAGTGCGCTAAATATCGCTTATTTGCTTGGTAGCCCTCAAGTGCTAGATAGCGCTCAAGCGCTAGGTAGCCCTCAAGCGCTAGTTATCGCTCAATCGCTAGGTAGCCCTCAAGCGCTAGGTAGCGCTCAAGCCCTTGGTACTGCTAAAGTGATAGTTAACTCTCAAGCGCCAAGTAGCGCTCAAGCGCAAGTTAGCCATCAAGCGTTAGTTAGCGCTCTAGCGCTAGTTAGTACTCAAGCGCTAGTTAGCGCTAAAGCGCTTGGTTATGCTCAAGCGGTAGGTAGCGCTAAAGCACTAGGTAGCGCTAAAGCACTATTTAACGCTGAAACGTTATGTACCGCTCAAGCGCTAGTTAGCGCTGAAGCGATAGGTTATGCTCAAGCGCTAGGTAGCGCTAAAGCGATATTTAACGCTCAAACGTTAGGTACCGCCCGATCGCTAGTTAGCGCTCAAGCGCCAGGTACCGCTAAAGCTGTAGGTAGCGCTCAAGCGCAAGTTAGCGCTAGAGTGGTACCTATCGCTCATTTGCTTGGTAGCCCTCAAGCGCTAGGTAGCGCTGAAGCGCTAGGTAGCCCTCAAGGGCTAGTTAGCGCTCAATCGCTAGGTAGCCCTCAAGCACTAGGTACTGCTCAAGCGATAGTTAACGCTCAAGCGCTAGGTAGCGCTCTAGCGGAAGTTGGCCTTCAAGAGTTATTTAGCGCTCAAGCGATAATTAGTGCTCAAGCGCTAGTTAGCGCTCAAACGCTAGGTTATACTGAAGCGGTAGTTAGCGCTCAAGCGCTAGGTAGCATTCAATCGGTAGGTAGCGCTCAAATGCTAGTTAGCGCTAGAGTGCTAGCTATCTCTCATTTGCTTGGTAGCCCTCAAGCGCTAGGTATCGCTCAAGCGCTAGGTAGCCCTCAAGCGCATGTTAACACTGAATCACTAGGTAGCGCTCAAGCGCTTGGTAGCGCTCAAGCGCTTGGTACTGCTCAAGTGCTAGTTATTGCTCAAGCGCCAAGTAGCGCTCAAGCGCAAGTTAGCCCTCAAGCGTTAGTTAGCGCTCAAGCGCTAGGTGATGCTCAAGCGCTAGGAAGCGTTCAAGCGCTAAGTAGCGCTAAAGCGCTATTTAACGCTCAAACGTTAGGTACTGCTCAAGCCAGTTAGCGCTCAAGCGGTAGGTATAGCTCAAGCGCTAGTTAGCGATAGCGCGCTAGGTAGCCCTCAAGCGCTAGATAGCGCTTAAGTGCTAAGTAGCTCTCAAGCGCTATGTAGCCCTAGAGCGCTAGTTAGCGCTCAATCGTTAGGTAGCGCTGAAGCGCTAGGTAGCCCTCAAGCGCTAGGTAGCGCTCAAGCGATAGGTAGCTCTCAAGTGCTAGGTAGCCCTCAAGCGCTAGTTTGTGCTCAATCGTTAGGTAGCGCTTAAGCGCTAGGTAGCGCTAAAGCGCTAGGTAGCGCTCAAGCGTTAGTTTCCCTCAAGCGCTAGGTAATGCTCAAGCGATAGTTAACGCTCAAGCGCCATGTAGCGCTCAAGCGCAAGTTAGCCCTGAAGCGTTAGTTAGCGCTCAAGCGCTAGTTAGTGCTAAAGCGTTAGTTAGTGCTAAAGCGCTAGGTTATGCTCAAGCGCTAGGTAGCGCTCAAGCGCTAGGTAGCAATAAAGCACTATTTAACGCTCAAACGTTAGGTACCGCTCAAGCGCTAGTTAGCGCTCAATCGCCAGGTAGCGCTCAAGAGGTAGGTAGCGCTCAAGCGCTAGATAGCGCTAGAGTGCTAGCTATCGCTCATTTGCTTGGTAGCCCTCAAGCGCTAGGTATCGCTCAAGCGCTAGGTAGCGTTCAAGCGCTAGGTAGCGCTAAAGAGCTATTTAACGCTCAAATGTTAGGTACTGTTCAAGCGCTATTTAGCGTTCAAGCTCCAGGTAGCGCTCAAGCGCTAGGTAACGCTAAAGCGCTATTTAACGCTCAAACGTTAGGTACCACCCGAGCGCTAGTTAGCGCTAAAGCGGTAGGTAGCGCTCAAGCGCTAGTTAGAACTAGAGTGCTATCTATCGCTCATTTGCTTGGTAGCCGTCAAGCGCTAGGTAGCGCTCAAGCGCTAGGCAGCGCTCAAACGCTAGGTAGCCCTCAAGCGCTAGTTAGTGCTAAATCGCTAGGTAGCGCTCAAGCGTTAGGTAGCCCTCAAGCGCAAGGTACTGCTCAAGCGATAGTTAACGCTCAAGCGCCAAGTAGCGCTATAGCGAAAGTTAGCCCTCAAGCGTCAGTTAGCGCTCAAGCGATAGTTAGTGCTTAAGAGCTAGTTAGCGATCAAGCTTTAGGTTATGCTCAAGCGGTAGTTAGCGCTCAAGCACTAGGTAGCGCTGAAGCGCTAGGTAGAGCTAAAGCGCTATTTAACCCTCAAACGTTAGGTACTGCTGAAGCGCTAGTTAGCACTCAAGCGCCAGGCAGCGCTCAAGCGGTAGGTAGCGCTCAAGCGCTAGTTAGCGCTAGAGTGCTAGCTATCACTCATTTGCTTGGTAGCCCTCAAGCGCTATATAGCTCTCAAGCGGTAGGTAGCGCTGAACGCTAGGTAGCGCTCAAGCGTTAGGTACTGCTCAAGCGCTAGTAAGCGCTCAAGCGCCATGTTGCGATCAATTGCAAGTTAGCCCTCATGCATTCGTTAGCGATGAAGCGCTTGTTGGGGCTCAAGCGCTAGGTAGCGCTCAAGCGCTAGGTAGCCCTCAAGCGCTAAGTAGTCCTCAAGCCATAGTTAGCGCTCAATCGCTAGGTAGCCCTTAAGCGCTAGGTAGACCTCAAGCGCTAGGTAGCGCTCAAGCGTAAAGTAGCTCTCAAGAGCTAGGCAGCCCTCAAGCGCTGGTTAGCGCTCAATCGTTAGGTAGCGCTTAAGCGCTAGGTAGCACTCAAGCGTTAGGTAGCCCTCAAGCGCTAGGTACTGCTCAAGCGATAGTTAGTGGCAAGTAGTGCTCAAGCGGACGTTAGCCCTCAAGCGTTAGTTAGCGCTCAAGCGCTAGTTAATGCTCATGCACTACTTAGTGCTCAAGCGATAGCTTATGTTCAAGCGGTAGATAGCGCTCAAGCGCTAGATAGCGCTCAAGCGCTAGGTAGCTCTCAAGCGGTAGGTAGCGCTCAAGCGGTAGGTAGCGCTCAAGTGCTAGTTAGCCCTCAAGTGCCAGGTAGCGCTGAAGTGGTAGGTAGCACTAGAGTGCTAGCTATCTCTCATTTGCTTGGTAGCCCTCAAGCGCTAGGTAGCGCTCAAGCGCTATGTAGCCCTCAAGCGGTAGGTAGCGCTCAATCGCTGGTAGCGCTCAAGCGCTAGGTAGCGCTCAAACGCAAGGAACTGCTAAAGTGCTAGTTATCGCTCAAGCGCCAAAGAGCGCTCAAGCGCCAGTTAGCCCTCAAGCGTTAGCGCTCAAGCGCTAGTTAGTGCTCAAGCGCTAGTTAGCGCTCAAGCGCCAGGAAGCGCTCAAGTAGTAGGTAGCGCTCAAGCGCTAGTTAGAGCTAGAGTGCTAGTTATCGCTCATTTGCTTGGTAGCTCTCATGCGCTTGGTTGCGCTCAAGCGCTAGTTAGCTATGAATCGCTAGGTAGCGCTCAAGCGCCAAGTACTGCTCAAGTGCTAGTTATCGCTCAAGCGCCATATAGCGCTCAAGCCCACGTTAGCCCTCAAAAGTTAGCTAGCGCTCAAGCGCTAGTTAATGCTCAAGCGCTAGGTAGTGCTAAAGAGCTATTTAACGCTCAAAGGTTAGATACTGCTCAAGCGCTAGTTTGCGCTGAAGCTCCAGTTATCGCTCAAGCGGTAGGTAGCGCTCAAGCGCTAGTTAGCGCTCAAACGCTAGTTAACTATCAAACTCCAAGTAGCGCTCAAGCGGTAGTTAGCACTGAAGCGCTAGTTAGCGATAGAGCGCTAGGCAGCTCTCAAGTGCTTGGTATCACTATAGCAGTAGGAAGCTCTGAAGCGCTAGGTAGCCCTCAAGCGCTAGTTAGCGCTGAATCGCTAGGTAGCGCTTAAGCGCTAGGTAGCGCTAATGCCCTAGGTAGCGCTCAAGCGTTAGGTACTGCTCAAGCGCTAGTTAGCGCTCAAGCGCCAGGTAGCGCTCAATTGCAAGTTAGCCCTGAAGCGTTAAGTAGCGCTCAAGCGCTTGTTAGTGCTCAAGCACTAGGTAGCGCTCAAGCGCTAGGTAGCTCTCAAGCACTAGGCAGCCCTCAAGCACTAGTTAGCGCTCAATCGCTAGGTAGCGCTTAAGCGCTAGGTAGCCTTCAAGAGCTAGGTAATGTTCAAGCGCTAGGTAGCTGTGAAGCGCTAGGTAGCCCTCAAGCGCTAGTTAGCGCTCAACAGCTAGGTAGCGCTTAAGCGCTATGTAGCGCTAAAGCGCTATGTAGAACTCAAGCGTTAGGTACTGATCAAGCGCTAATTAGCGCTCAAGCGCCAGGTAGCGCTCAATTGCTAGTTAGCCCTCAAGCGTTTGTTAACGCTCAATCGCTTGTTAGTGCTCAAGCGCTAGGTAGCGCTCTAGAGCTAGGTTATGCTCAAGCGGTAGGTAGCGCTCTAGAGCTAGGTTGTGCTCAAGCGGTAGGTAGCGCTGAAGTGCTACTTTGCTGTGAAGCGCTAAGTACCGCTTAAGTGCGAGGTATCGCTCACCCGCTAGGTGGCGGTCAAGTGATAGGTAGCGGTCAAGCGCTAGGTAGCGCTAAAGCTCTAGGTACTGCTCAAGCGCTAGTTAGCTCTCAAGCTCCAAGTAGCGCTCAAGCGCAAGTTAGCCCTCAAACTTTAGTTTGAGCTCAATCGCTAATTATTGATCAAGAGCTAGTTAGCCCTCAAGCGCTAGGTAGCGCTCAAACGCTAGGTAGCCCTCAAGCGCTAGTTAGCGCGCAATCGCTAGGTAGCGCTCAAGCGCTAGGTAGCGCTCAAGCGCCAGGTACTGCTCAAGCGCGAGTTAACGCTCAAACGCCAATTAGCGCTCAAGCGCAAATTAGCCCTCAATCGTTAGTTAGCGCTCAAGCGCCAGGTATCACTCAATTGCAAGTTAGCCCTCAAGCGTTTGGTAGCGCTCAAGCGCTTGTTAGTGCTCAAGCGCTTGGTTATGCTCAAGCGGTAGGTAGCGCTCAAGCGCTAGGTCGTGCTCAAGCGCTAGGTAGCGCTGAAGCGCTACTTTGTTGTGAAGCGCTAAATACCGCTTAAGTGCGAGGTATCGCTTACGCGCTAGGTGGCGGTCAAGTACTAGGTAGCGCTCAAGCGCTAGGTAGCGCTAAAGCTCTAAGTAATGCTCAAACGCTAGTTAGCTCTCAAGCGCAAAGTAGCGCTCAATCGCAAGTTAGCCCTCAAACGTTATTTAGCGCTCAAGCGCTAATTAGTGCTGAAGAGCTAGTTAGCCCTCAAGCGCTAGGTTAAGCTCAGGTGCTAGGTAGCGCTCAAGCGATAGGTAGTGCTCAAGCACTAGGTAGCGCTGAAGCGGTAGTTTCCTCTGAAGCGCTAATTACCGCTGAAGTGCGAGGTATCGCTCAAGCGCTAGGTAGCGGTAAAGCGCTAGGTAGTGGTCAAGCGCTAGGTAGCGCTTAAGCGCTAGTTTGCTCTCAAGCGCTAGTTTGCGCTCAAGCGCTAGGTAGCCTTCAAGCGCTAGTTAGCGCTCAATAGCTAGATACCGCTCAAGCGAAAGGTAGCGCTGAAGCGCCAGATACTGCTCAAGTGCTAGTTAACGCTGAAACGCCAATTAGCGCTCAAGCGCAAGTTAACCCTAAAGCGTTAGTTAGTGCTCAAGCGCTAATTAGTGCTCAAGAGCTAGTTAGCGCTCAAGCGCTAGGATAAGCTCAAGCGCTAGGTAACGCTCAAGTGATAGGTAGTGCTCAAGCGCTAGGTAGCATTCAAGCGTTAGATAGCGCTAAAGAGCTATTTAACGCTCAAATGTTAGGTACTGCTCAAGCGCTATTTAGCGTTCAAGCTCGAGGTAGCGCTCAAGCGCTATTTAACGCTCAAATGTTAGGTACCGCCCGAGCGCTAGTTAGCGCTAAAGCGGTAGGTAGTGCTAAAGCGCTAGTTAGCACTAGAGTGCTATCTATCGCTCATTTGCTTGGTAGCCCTCAAGCTCTGGGTAGCGCTCAAGCGCTAGGAAGCCCTCAAGCGCTAGTTAGCGCTAAATCGCTAGGTAGCGCTCAAGCGCTAGGTAGCCCTCAAGCACTAGGTACTGCTCAAGCGATAGTTAACGCTCAAGCGCAAAGTAGCGCTATAGCGCAAATTAGCCCTCAAGCGTCTGTTAGCGCTCAAGCTATAGTTACTGCTTAAGAGCTAGTTAGCGCTCAAGCGCTAGGTTATGCTCAAGCGGTAGTTAGCGCTCAAGCACTAGGTAGCGCTCAAGCGCTAGGTAGAGCTGAAGCTCTATTTAACCCTCAAACGGTAGGTACTGCTGAAGCGCTAGTTAGCGCTCAAGCGCCATGCAGCGCTCAAGCGGTAGGTAGCGTTCAAGAGCTAGTTAGCGCTAGAGTACTAGCTATCGCTTATTTGCTTGGCATCCCTCAAGCACTAGGTAGCTCTCAAGCGGTAGGTAGCCCTGAAGCGCTAGGTAGCGCTCAAGCGTTAGGTACTGCTCAAGCGCTAGTTAGCGCTCAAGCGCCAGGTTGCGATCAATTGCAATTTAGCCCTCACGCATTCGTTATCGCTGAAGCGCTTGTTGGTGCTCAAGCGCTAGGTAGCGCTCAAGCGCTAGGTAGCCCTCAAGCGCTAGGTAGCCCTCAAGCCCTAGTTAGCGCTCAATCGCTAGGTAGCGCTTAAGCGCTAGGTAGACCTCAAGAACTAGGTAGCGCTGAAGCGTAAGGTAGCTCTCAAGAGCTAGGCAGCCCTCAAGCGCTAGTTAACGCTCAATCGTTAGGTAGCGCTTAAGCGCTAGGTAGCACTCAAGAGTTAGGTAGCCCTCAAGAGCTAGATACTGCTCAAGCGATAGTTAACGCCAAGTAGTGCTCAAGCACAAGTTAGCCCTCAAGCGTTAGTTAGCGCTCAAGCGCTAGATAGTGCTCAAGCGCTAGTTAGTGCTCAAGCGAT
Source organism: Scyllarides nodifer (assembly GCA_034780535.1). NCBI lineage: Eukaryota > Metazoa > Arthropoda > Malacostraca > Decapoda > Scyllaridae > Scyllarides > Scyllarides nodifer. The sequence goes on from JAVBXC010320059.1 coordinate 8,917, forward strand.
AGGTTACCTTCAAGCGCTAGGTAGCGCTCAAGCGCTAGGTAGCGTTCAAACGGTATGTAGCGCTCAAGCGCTAGGTAGCACTCAAGTGCTAGTTAGCCCTGAAGCGGTAGGTAGCGCTCAAGCGCTAGTTAGCGCTACAGTGCTAGCTATCGCTCATTTGCTTGGTAGCCCAAAAGCGCTAGGTAGCGCTCAAGCGCTAGGTAGCCCTCTAGCGCTATGTAGCGCTCAATCGCTGGTAGTGCTCAAGCGCTAGGCAGCGCTCAAGCGTAAGGTACTGCTCAAGTGCTAGTTATCGCTCAAGCGATAAATATCGCTCAAGCGCAAGTTAGCCCTCAAGCGTTAGCGCTCAAGCGCTAGTTAGTGCTCAAGCGCTAGTTAGCGCTCAAGCGACAGGAGGCGCTCAAGCGGTAGGTAGCGCTCAAGCGCTAGTTAGCGCTAGAATGCTAGCTATAGCTCATTTTCTTGGTAGCCCTCAAGCGCTATTTACCGCTCAAGCGCTAGGTAGCGCTCAAGCGCTAGTTAGCCCTGAATCGCTAGGTAGCGCTCAAGCGCCAGGTACTGCTCAAGTGCTAGTTATCGCTCAAGCGCCAAGTAGCGCTCAAGCGCAAGTTAGCCCTGAAGCGTTAGTTAGCGCTCAAGCGCTAGTTAGTGCTCAAGCGCTAGGTAGCGCTAAAGCGCTAGGTGATGCTCAAGCGTTAGGTAGCGCTAAAGAGCTATTTAACGCTCAAACGTTAGGTACTGCTCAAGCGCTAGTTTGCGCTGAAGCTCCAGGTATCGCTCAAGCGGTAGGTAGCGCTCAAGGGCTAACTAGCGCTCAAGCGCTAGTTAACGATCAAGCTACAGGTAGCGCTCAAGCGGTAGGTAGCGCTCAAGCGCTTGTTAGGGATAGAGCGCTAGGTAGCCCTCAAGTGCTTGTTATCACTATAGCGGTAGGGAGCTCTCAAGCGCTAGGTAGCCCTGAAACGCTATTTAGCGCTGAATCGCTAGGTAGTGCTTAAGCGCTAGGTAGCGCTTTAGCGCTAGGTAGCGCTAATGCCCTTGCTAGCTCTCAAGCGTTAGGTACTGCTCAAGCACTAGTTAGCGCTCAAGCGCCAGGTAGCGCTCATTTGCAAGTTAGCCCTGAAGCGTTAAGTAGCGCTATATCGCTTGTTAGTTCTCAAGCACTAGGTAGCGCTCAAGTTCTAGGTAGCTCAAGCACTAGGTAGCCCTCAAGCACTAGTTAGCGCTCAATCGCTAGGTAGCGCTTAAGCACTATGTAGCGCTAAAACGTTAGGTACTGATGAAGCGCTAATTAGCGCTCAAGCGCCAGGTAGCGCTCAATTGTAAGTTAGCCCTCAAGCGTTTGTTAGCGCTCAATCGCTTGTTAGTGCTCAAGCGCTAGGTAGCGCTCTAGCGCTAGGTTGTGCTCAAGCGGTAGGTAGCGCTCAAGCGCTCGGTTGTGCTCAAGCGGTAGGTAGCGCTGAAGCGCTACTTTGCTGTGAAGCGCTAAGTACCGCTTAAGTGCGAGGTATCGCTCACCCGCTAGGTGTCGGTCAAGTGATAGGTAGCGCTAAAGCGCTAGGTAGCGCTAAAGCTCTAGGTACTGCTCAAGTGCTAGTTAGCTCTCAAGTTCCAATTAGCGATCAAGCGCAAGTTAGCCCTCAAAAGTTAGTTTGTGCTCAATCGCTAATTATTGCTCAATAGCTAGTTAGCCCTCAAGCGCTAGGTAGCTCTCAAGCGCTAGGTAGCCCTCAAGCGCTACTTAGCCCTAAATCGCTAGGTAGCGCTCAAGCGCTAGGTAGCGCTCAAGCGCCAGGTACTGCTCAAGCGCTAGTTAACGCTCAAGCGCCAATTAGCGCTCAAGAGCAAGTTTGCCCTCAATCGTTACTTAGCGCTCAAGCGCCAGGTATCGCTAAATTGTAAGTTAACCCTCAAGCGTTTGTTATCGCTCAAGCGCTTGTTAGTGCTCAAGCGCTTGGTTATGCTCAAGCGGTAGGTAGCGCTTAAGCGCTTGGTCGTCCTCAAGCGCTAGGTAGCGCTGAAGCGCTACTTTGCTGTGAAGCGCTAAATACTGCTTAAGTGCGAGGTATCGCTCACGCGCTAGGTGGCGGTCAAGTGCTAGGTAGCGCTCAAGCGCTAGGTAGCGCTAAAGCTCTAAGTCATGGTAAAACGCTAGTTAGCTCTCAAGCGCAAAGTAGCGCTCAATCGCAAGTTAGCCCTCAAACGTTAGTTAGCGCTCAAGCGCTAATTAGTGCTGAAGAGCTATTTAGCCCTCAAGCGCTATGTAGCGCTCAAGCGATAGATAGTCCTCAAGCGCTAGTTAGCGCTCAATCGCTAGATAGCGCTCAAGCGTTAGGTAGCGCTCAAGCGCCAGGTAATGCTCAAGAGCTAGTTAACGCTCAAGCGCCAATTAGCGCTCAAGCGCAAGTTAGCCCTCAAGCGTTAGTCAGCGCACAAGCGCTAATTAGTGCTCAAGAGCTAGTTAGCGCTCAAGCGCTGGGTTGAGCTGAGGCGATAGGTAGCGCTCAAGCGATAGGTAGTGCTCAAGCGCTAGGTAGCGCTGAAGCGGTAGTTTGCTCTGAAGCGCTAATTACCGCTGAAGTGCGAGGTATCGCTCAAGCGCTAGGTA
>JAVBXC010331110.1:0-20320 GCA_034780535.1 Scyllarides nodifer
ATGAAAGAGTTCTTGGCAAGTCGGAGAATAGATTTGGCACGATTCTGGGCAGAAATGTAAAAGGCATGAGTTTCAGGGGCTTTAAGACCACAGAACCTTCTGTAAGCGACCTTACTTTTAATTCTGTTTTTGTAGGTTGCATCAGTGATAACACCAGTACCTGGAGGTGTAGGACCTATGACTGTAGCCATGCTGATGCAGAATACAGTCATCTCGGCCCAGAAGGCAGCTGCACAGATGAGAGTTTCAAAGTGGAACATGAGTTATCTCCCACTGGAAATTCTTGATAAGGTCCCAAGGTAAGTCAGTCGTGAAATTGGCCTATACCCACTTAGGAAATTACACATAACGTGCAAAAATACTTTTGAAAGTAAATCTAGGGTAATAATACTAAGAAATGTTACAGTAGTTATTAAATAAGATGTGTGCATGCTTTTCACCCATTGATGCACTTCCATTGGAGAAGTATAGGGGATGTCATAAGAAAGTATATTCTCTGTTCTCCTTTTGATTTAGTTTTCATAGCCTTGCATTCATTTAGGTCCCATTTAATGATTTCCTAAATACTTTGTTTCTCCATGAAAAAGCAGAGCTACACACATTTGCACATTTTCTCGTGTACTCAACACCTGTTGTCTCTCTTTCCCTTCAGAGGTCTCTTCCAGAATTTTTTTTAGTGCAGGGAAGGATAAGCCTGGAGGTGGGATGTTCCTCCCTCTTTTGGAAGCTGAAGCATATTGCAGTTTTCAGACACCCTTTGAAGCCATTTCCTGCAATCTAGCACCTTGAATATCAAAGAGAAGCTGTTGAATTTTCAGATGGAAAACCCTAGCTTTGAAATAACGTGGTGGCATGAGAAGGACAGTGGTGAAGCACCATTATATTCTTTATGGAGTCCCCAGTCTCTCAATGTCTTCACTTTCATATCTCTCTCCTCATGTTATCTCTCTGCTCTTTTCCCCTCTCCTCTCTCATGCAGAGCCATAGTGACCGGAGTGAAGACAAGAAATGTTTGTCGGGAACAGCCAGACTGAATTATTGGTAAAGATAAGTATATGGCATTACATCAAAATAAAGTACAAAAGCTTAGTAAAAACTGTATAAGCAAGTTTTTGGGAAATGATGTTCATTTATGTTACATTGTGTTAAATTTTGATGGATTCTGTTGGTACATATTATTGTTTTACTAAATCTTGTTTATAGTATCAGGAAGAAATAGGAAGTGTTAATGGAGTTTTTTTTTTCACAAGAACATACTTGGCACACTTTGTTTCTGTATTTTTCATTTGTATAAGGATTAGGGCCAAGAAAGTGTCCTTTTGTATGTTTTCCTACTATACCAGTTTTTTTTTACAGTAACCGACATGGTGCGGGCAAACATGCCATAATCAAGGGCATCTCGGATGAAAAAAGGCAAAAAAGTGGAAGAGAAAGTGTAAAAAAAATTAGTTTGAGCTTCTAAGGTGTTTGAAGATATATATGAAGAGGGAAAGACAAAAGAGGGAAGAGTTCCACAGTTTTGCTGTTAGAGGAAAGGTGGTGGTATCACAATTGTCAATCCTCGTTTGACTGATTTCCACTCAAACTCTGGGAAGCAGCTGCCAGTTATGTGCTGTGGGTCCAAGCCTTAGCGGCTGGGACACATGAAGAGAGCCTACAAGAGCAGGGACCAAAATAATGTCTACAGAAAAATGAGAGGGCAGCAACATCGTGGTGGATGGAAAGGAATGGTTGAAGAGAGATGTCGGGAGAGTTGATATGAGGGAAGGCTTTTAATTCTACTTCAGCTAGGAGAGAGGTAGAGAAAGAGCCATCCTAGATATGCAAGCAGTATTCCATACTGGGGCAAATAAGACCCCTGTAAATATGGATTAGTTGCTCACAGGAAAAGTAATTATGGCACCTATACAACACCCCTAGCTTTTGGGAAGTGGATTTTGTAATACCATGTTCATTATATGGGGTTTTCAGGATAGATTAAAAGATATGGTTATGCCCAGCATATTTGTTATTGCATTAATATTGCACAGGTGACTGTCCTCTGAACTTACATGATAAGGCAATTATGAAGTGCAACTGAATGAACAGTAAGTAACTCTTGGAACTATAGTGTAGCCCAAATCAAGGTGTAACATTTCTAATTTTATAAATGTCCTAGTCCTAAGAAATTTTCTGGCTTCGCTATTTTTATTTTGAAAGCTGTCCAATAATCCTTGGTTTTGGCCCCATTTTAACCAACACACAACTTATCTCCTTAACAATTGTCCCATTGTGGTGTTTTGGTAAAAAGCTGGGAAATATATCAATGCCCAACTCCCTCTCACACAAAGACTCCTATAATTTGTACCCTGTAAGATGATGATGATGGACTTCAATATATTTACCTTCATAACCTTTCAGTGATATTGAAATAGCTCGTGCTCAGACGCCAAAGGATATAGCAGAACTTGTTGAGGAAATTGGACTTCATAGTTCAGAAGTAGATCTGTATGGTAAAAAGAAAGCCAAAGTGTCCTTATCAGTTTTGCAGCGACTTGGCTATCAGAAAAATGGAAAATATGTTGTTGTGGCAGGGTGGGTATCCTTTTGACATCTGTTAAATTGTGAAGTTGTTGAAACCCAGTTAAATGTTGATATTGGGATGCTATATATGGATATAATTCAAAGGTTGTTAATCTGAACAAATCTGAAACAACTTTACTTGGTTTTATGTTCTATTTCTTAAAAATTTATTGGCACACTAGAATGACGCCAACTCCTCTGGGTGAAGGCAAAAGCACTACCACCATTGGCTTGGCACAAGCATTGGGAGTCTATCTGAAGATGAATGCGTTTGCCTGTGTCCGACAGCCCTCACAGGGACCTACATTTGGCATTAAGGGTTAGTAGTTTTAATTTGATAAGTATGCAGTCATGCAGTAAGATGGACATTAAGGATGTGCATTAATACTTTAACTAACAAATATCTGCTACTAACCTCAGAATATAAATGAGTGATTGGAGTACTGGAATCATGTATATGCATTAATTGGTACTATTTCCACCATTTGACTAAAACACACAGAAAACATGATTTAGTGCTTCTGTAATGTTAATGTATTGATTTTTCTACTTATTTAGGAAGTGGTTGCTAAGAAGTAAATTAAAATCAAGGTGTTTTAGGCACTTCTGGGTTAGCTTAGACAAGTAGTATTTTGGGGTTAATCTCTATACATGTTATATGCATTAGGAAGTGGCATTAACACTGAAGTTCAGAAACAATAGTCTATGCTGACTTCTCTAAAATGCCAATTTGATAACCACTAATTAGAAGTCAGACTACCAAAAAATGGAGACAGGTCATTCCTCAAGCCACTGCCTGCCAGGAACTCTTCAAACAGTAGCTGAATACCAAAATAGGTCAGTTGCAAGTACAAGTGCCAAATGAAAGTACCAGTTTCTGCCATTGGTACCACCACCACCGGTGCCACTGCAGCTGCTCTTGCCACCATCAACCCATTGCCACCACTGGCATCACTGCCACCAGCACTAACACCATCATAATTGGCACCTACACTGCCACCACCACCACCACCCATCGTTTATGCTGCCATCACCACCATGACTTTTTTCTGCCACCACTGTTGTTGATGACGTACCACCACCACCATGGGATAAAAATGAGCCTTTTAATGTAGTAGATTACATTAGGTGCAGTTGTCTCTTTTGATTATAAAAGTGACATATGTAATACTGATGAAGGTTGTATGCACTGGAAATGAGATTGATTTTGGTTGTATGGGAATGGACTATGAATATGAATTATGTGAATTGAGGAGCTTGGGAAAGATGAGAATGTGATGGAAAGGAAGTGACTGTCAGAAATATTTGCTTGGTGGAATGTGTGGAGGTACACAAGAACGATATGTAGTGATGGCTTGGGCCACAGAGCTTTATGGTGGAAAGAGCCTTAATGGAAGTAGAATAGAACTGAATAGATCACATAACTTGACGTCTGCTTAATGTTCTCATCCAGTGATTAAGACTCTCCTTCCGCTAGGTTTTCATCACAATGAAACATGACATGTTGCAGAGAAATGTGGAATGAAATTGATGTAAAGGATGAGAAACTGCAGCCTCCATTTAGATAATTTTCCCGTGATTGGGATGAGAATCTCTGGGTTATGGTGTTCACTGCTCTAGAGCCTTGACATGGATGATAAAAGTAAGCATATTTTAACTTCGACATGAAAAACCAGTGTAAGCATACCTTATCAAGTAGTACTTTGTGAACCAAGTCCTGATGTAGGATCAGACTACTCCTCAGAGGTTAGAAGTTTTATTGTTCATTGTCTGCCATTTTGTCCTTTAAAAATCTAGTTTATAGAGTATACCGTATTAGTTCTGATTAAATGCACTAAGCTGCAGATGCTTTCTTGGCTTTTCAGAAATTGCACTATTGTTTTTAGAAACAAAGCTTGTTAATGTTTTTAAAACATGGAACCATCTCATTAGATCTGATTATTGTGAAAATAAAGCCACAAGTGGTGTTTATATCTGCTATTTATTTTTTAGTCACCATGGGAGGGAAGGGTGAGGGGGTACATTGGAGAGGCGACCCAGAAAGGTGTAAGGGGGATGGATCATACTTGGGAGGTATCTTTGGATAGAGAAATCTGGGGACTTTTATGTCATGGCCACACACCCAGTGGGTAGTTTCCAGGGGGAATATGTTGGAGATATAGGTAGAATACATAGTCACCATGGTTATTTATGATTTCTGGAGTGGTTTATTACTTTATTTTCCATTTAGTATTTGTCTTGCCTTATTTTTGTAGTGAAAACTTTGCTAGTCTTTATTTAGTAATCTGTCAACTGCATTTCAGACAGATATACATTGACCATCATCCTTATTACATTGTAATGTCTAAGACCTGGCGAACAAATTACCTTGTCTATCACTCAAGTGGATAAAGTGCTTTCTTTCACAAGAATAAAGCTTTCAGTAAGGGAAAATAAGGGTTTTGCCTCTTTTCTTCCTCAGTAACTCTTAGTTGACTGTTATGAGGTAGATAGGCATATGCATAATGTAATCCAAATATGACCATTATACATATTGCCTTGTGGTGTGAAAGACCCAATACTAACATTGAGCTTGCTAATAGTAACTTGACTAAAATATAATGTGTATTTCTTGCATTAAAGTAAAGCTTCATAGAGTGAAAGTAGGGTTTTGCCACTTCTGTTTTATTTCTAGATAACTCAACATTGTTTTTTTATTGAAGTAGATGTATTATGATGGTATAATAGGTAGATATTGGATCAAACTTTAACACTAGCACTGACATTTTTTCAGGTGGTGCAGCAGGAGGTGGATATTCACAAGTTATACCTATGGATGAATTTAATCTTCACCTAACTGGGGACATCCATACTATTTCATCTGCAAATAATCTCTTAGCTGCCCAGATTGATGCTAGGATGTTTCATGAGAACACCCAGAGTGACCAAGCTTTGTACAGCAGACTGGTTCCAAGAATTAAGGGTGTCCGTCAGTTCTCCCAGATTCAGGTTAGTTTGTTGCTATACATGGGTCAAGAAAGAATTCTCTTTTTGATTATCTTATTTGAGTGTTTTTCTTTGATACCATTATGGTTACCTTATTTGATTGTTTTTCTTTTGTACCATTATACCATGGTAAAATATGGAAGGGTCATATTGTTTTTATCTTTGATATCATAATTTGTACCTTGGTAAACTATAGAAGGGCATATTGTGTTATCCTAGTATGTCCATACGTACTTGCAGATTTGTGCTAGCGCTGTTTCATCCAATGAGTAGCAGCTATGCAGTGGTTGGAGAGACTATGTTGATGATTCTAAAAGTAGTTAAAAAAAAATGTGATGATGCATATAAACACTGTTAAAGTAGATTTAAGGTGCCAGTGGGCTGATTCCTGCCTTGAGATTGGGAGAGGTTTAAGGGATATTAGGTGGCTACATAGCCGAAGTCAGTTGTGTAGGATCGTTAGTGGTACTTGCAAGTCCCTGGTACCCTTATTGACAAATTTAAAGCTGAGTCCCTTTTGCTTATTGTTCAGCATAGAAAGGTAGAAGTAATGGGAAACAAAGATGAATAGAAAATAATAATAATAACATAATAACAATATTCACGGTTTATTGATTGCATGCAACCAAAGGCTGAAAATACACAGAGAGAATACATGCAATAAGAGCAGTGGGGCTATAACAAGAGGAGAAGGTATCGGACAAACAGTCATTATACAAACATGATGGGATATCTAAAGGGTCACAAGTGTTAGGACGGGGCTGCTTCTGTTGCAGCCTCTACGAGCTCGGGTAGGCTCAATGCAGTCGTGGTACGAAACTGCAACTTTGGGTCAAAGGTCACTTTTTCTTTTTTGGGGGGAGGGGGCATTACTTGACTATACTTCAGCCAGTGTTCATGAAATATGGCACAAAGATGTATTTTTATATGCCCTACACCAGGGATGGCCAAAATGTCAATCGCGATATACCAGTAGATTGCAGAGCAATTTCTGGTAGATCGCGGGATGATTAGTAGCCTATCAACAGGAACCGTACACATACAGCACACAGCACCAACTAGCGAGCGTGCAACCCGTCCGTTATTACCAAAAATTTGCTTTTTTTATCACCTCTATTTTTGGTAGCAACATTTATGATGTTTTATATTTGCATCTAGAAGTAATTTAGCAAGGAAGGACACATTTAAATAATTTGAGTAGATATTTAATCAATAATGCCACAGAAAATGATACCACTTAGATTAAAATCTGCCAATTTTTCGCTGGGACTGCTAGGGTGTCGGTGACGGCCCGGTGTTAGACCCATCAGTTTTTTTAGATAATCGGGGGTGTGAAGGTCACTCTGCGTTAACAGTGCTAAAATGAGTGCTGGACCAAGTACCAAGAAACCAAAAACCCATACCATACCTAGATATGATTATGAAAATTTGTGTTCACTTGGCAGTAGCTACATTTATATATTTAATTTTATTCTTGGTTATTATTATTTTTTTTCCCTCTCCACCAAGACTCAAAATCTGTCCATTATTTGCAAATGGGGGAGGGGGGGTTGTAGGAAAAATTGTGTTGGTAGATTGTGTTTGGATAACTATGGAAAAAGTAGATCCAGTCACACGAAAGTCTGGCCACCTCTGCCCTACACTATGCATACATCATATTTGTGTTTTGTCCATTTTTGGCTATTTAGGGGTCAAAGGTCACCAATAAAGCATAGTTTTTTCTTTGGCCATTATTTGGCCATATTTCAACCACTGCTCATGAACTACAGCACAAAGATATCCTTCCATATACCTCACATAATGCCAATGACAAATATGTGATGACCATTTTTAGCCTTCTTTAGAGTTCATAGGTTACCAAAGATGACTTTTTTTTTTTGCCACTAATCCATTTTATTTCAACCAATGTTGATGAAACTCGCTCAATAACTGCTACATCCTCAAAATGATTTTGACGAGTCTTGGTACAAAGATATACATGGTATATCTGGATGGAGATATGCTGCATTTGCTCATGAATTTTGCCCTTTCTAATTTTGCTTTGATTTTAGTTTCTTCATGATTATCCTGTTCATTGGATTAAGAAAAATTCCCATCACTAGTGCAGTTGAAATATCACAGGTTCTCATTTCTAAAGATTTCATAGTTCTTAGCATCAAAGTTGGTGTTTTATAAGTGCTGCAGTGCATGGTTGATATTGCATATTGAATGTTAAAGGTACAGCATAAATAGGAGGAAAACTTCACATACATTTCTGTTTCTCTTCAGTAATGCATTTCAAATTTTGTATATTAAACAGTTGAACCGCCTGAAGAAGTTAGGTGTTGTAGAAACTGATCCTGACAAATTGACTGAAGAAGAGGTTACAAAGTTCGTTCGCTTGAACATTGATCCATCTACAATTACATGGCAGAGAGGTTTGTTTATATCGTGTTCCTATAGGTGTTTTGACATTTCTAGGGCAGCCATTTTATTATTTTCCTAACTTTATGAAGGTTTTATTCTGTAATTTATTTGAATAGCCATTTCATTCCTCTAAGTAAGGAATCTCATTATTTTAACCTAAGATGTTATGAAATTAGTTTAGTTTATACCTGGAAATGTATGAAAGCTTACCACAAAATTACAAGTATATGTATTTCTTTGAAGTCTTGGACACAAATGACCGGTTTCTACGGAAGATCACTGTTGGCCAGAGCCCCACAGAGAAGAATCAGACCAGAGAATGCCAGTTTGACATCGCAGTAGCAAGTGAGATCATGGCAGTCTTGGCTCTTACGACCTCCCTGGCAGATATGAGGGAACGGTTAGGAAAGATGGTTGTGGCTGCTGATACTTCTGGTAATCCTGTCACTGCTGAGGATCTGGTTTGTAACACAGAACATTTTAAGAATAGTTTTGAAATAGATTCCATTTCTAGAAACCATTTATTTTTATACATTTTTTGTCCCATTCCATCCACATTATAAACTTTTACTAAATAATAAATTTAACGTGATTAGACTCTTGTACAGGTGAATATAAATTTGAAGTATTTTGAATTGCTTTTACAAGATTTTTTGAGTGTTGAGTAAATTGATATTACACACACAACATGTTAGAAAAGTAATTCAAAGTATTCTTAAGAATAATTTTTGATAGTGAATGTTCTTTTTCAAGGGTGCAAGTGGTGCATTAACAGTCCTCATGAAAGATGCCATCCAACCCAACCTCATGCAGACCCTGGAGGGAACACCTGTGTTTGTACATGCTGGACCATTTGCCAACATTGCTCATGGCAATTCTTTCATTTTGGCTGATCGAATTGCACTTAAGGTTCTCTTTTTTTTTTCTTTGATTTACAGTGCACAAATAATAGTTTGCCTCTGTCGTGATTACCTGTTTTTCTTTTTTTTCTGTGACTGGATAATCAAAATGGCTATAATATTACAACCTTCTTGACCTAATTTTCTGAGTAAGAGTATGTATTATTAATCTTTACATTTTGATGATGTATCTCATCCTACATCCAAACAGTTGGTTGGAGAGGAAGGGATTGTGGTGACAGAAGCTGGCTTTGGTGCAGACATTGGCATGGAAAAATTCTTTAATATCAAATGTCGTTACTCGGGCCTGATACCCAATGCAGTGGTTCTGGTGGCTACAATTCGTGCCCTCAAGATGCATGGTGGTGGCCCTGCTGTCACGCCAGGAGTACCTCTACCATCTGCCTACATAGAAGTAAGTTGGTTATGAACTACATGATTGTTGTCAGATTTTTATAGTCCCAGTTCTGTTACCTTTAATTCTGTTCCTAATTACATAGGATGCATCAAATGCATACAGCCTCTTGGTTCTTTCACAAACATCCTCATCTTGTCTCCATTGTGCTACACACAACTTGGTCTTCCATAGAAATTTCAGTACTTCTTAATCTGTTTCACTGTGCACAGTAAGCTGATTCATGAAAGTGAAGTCTCTGTGAGATAGCAGGGAATGAGTACAAAAAATTAGGAAGAAGTAGAGGAACTCTGACGAATAGCATTTTGGACAAGGCCAAAGAAAATGTAACCTGATAAATTATAGATTGTAAGAGGTGGAAAGAGTACTTTACTTTAGAGAACTGATTGTGGGTGATGTCCTGTGTGGGTATTGGTGCAGTTGGTTTAAAAATGTACTTGGGGAGTGTGCAGAAACACTTTACAGACAATTGGAAATGTTAGAAGAAAATTGAAGGAAGAGGGATCAGTGCTAAGGGAGTGAAAGAGATCAAATTTCATACCTACTTTTAAGAAGGAAGACAAGAAAAATGCAGTAACTGTTCAGGCCAGTATCTTTAACAAAATTTTCTGTAAAACATGAATAGATCAGAAAACAAATGGATGACTGCTTATAAAAGACAAGTCACGTAAGTGAGTCAGCCAAGGTTCAGAGGAAAGACATCTTGTATAAAGATTTTTCTAGACTTCTATGATTGGGTGAGGACTGGCCTAGATAAGAGATGGATGGATGAGCTGTGTGTTTTTAGATTGCATGAAGGTATTCAACACTCCCACACTGGAAGTTATTAGATTGGATTTTTAGGTAGGTATAAGAGGACTACTTTGCTGGATTGAAAATTGTCAGGAGAAGGGAACAAGGACACATGTTAGGTGTGCATTTTCAAACTGGTTTAGAGTAACCAGTGGCATACCTTAGGACTCAGCCTTGAGGCCACTGTTATTCCAGACTTATGCAACTGCCTGAAGGACTTGAATTATTATTACTATTATGCAGCCCAAGGACCTCTTTTATGGGGCTCCTTCAGCTTTGAGGCTGTGCTTCATTTGGGCGTAGGATAAGGTGGGCTCCTTTAGGGTGAGAAGGTCCTCAATGATGCTGTACTCTTTTCTATCCACTGATGATGATACAGCCTAGTCAAAGGTGACTTCTAACTGGCTCTATTACCACTTGCTGGTGAAGTCTGGGAACACCAGGATTTGAATCAAACCTGAATATGTCTGCAGATAATGCTAAAGTTATAAGTAGGCAGTGTCCAGGACTGCAATAACCTACAAAGGAACATAGACAAACTCCAGCATTGGTTTCAGTGGTATTTAATGTTATTGGTACTGTTGTCCCTTGAGCTAGCCAACAAAACTGTAATAACCCCCTCCCCATTTTAAATGGCAAGTATGAGAAAAGGAAAATTAGGAAAGAATAACAGAATTCTGTTTTACTCATAATTTTTCCCAAGATATTTTGATCCATTGGTTGCCAAAAATATAACAAAAAATGAAGATAAATAATTCTGATGCTTTAGCATCACTAGTCCTATCTTAGGTAAGATCAAGTACATGACAAGCAATACATAACAGATGAAAGTATCAGCGAGATAGTTGAAATTGCTTCCTCTTGATCAGCTTTGAGATGCAAGGCTTTGTCATAGCTAGAGCACATTGCAGGTCATGAGCAAGATCCAGTCTGTTCCTTGTCTTGGTTATAATGGTGATCATTAAACGTATTGCCTCACAGTTATGTTTTAGCAAATTGCATGACTTGTCTTCAGTGTGACACTATAAAAGCACATTGGTGATGAAGTACAGAAATATCTTTAACACATTGACTGCAGCGGCCCCATATATTATGTGTACCCCCACTGCGGAACTTTTCAAAAATTCACATATAATGAGATCCCACATATGGGATACTCGCAGTCAACTCCCGGAGGCGGAGTGTACCATACATGGGATATCAGCAGTCAAGGGGTTAAATTTAAATGCTTATTACTCCCTGAAAATGGCAGAATTATCCTCAGGAGTAATTACCCCAGGTTAAATACCATGGGGTTTGATACATGATTGATAAAGTTCCACCCAAACAAATGCAGAGTGATGAAGATGGAACACAATTTCAGCATTGGCTAGATATATGATTAATAAAGATCATCTTGAGCAACTGCAGTTTTATGAAGATGAGACACATCTTTTGTATTGGTTAGATATATGATTAGGCCAAAAAAAAAAAATTTTCTTTCTGGTTATTACAAGCCAAAAAAAAAAAAAGTAGGTAGATACAAAAAAAAAATCTATTTGGAAAACTTGCATGTCCAGAGCCTACATGTACATTTACCAGTAGTCATGGTAGTGTGCATTGAAAAGTCTACTTGCTGGTTATATTTTTATCAATTAGTTAGTGGAGAAAGAATGAGGAACTGTAGATTCGTGTTGGGTGCTGTGATTTTCGCTGTAGAATTTTTAGACTCGCATCTATTTATTTAGACTTGGTTGGGTAACTGGAAACATTTCTTTTTCTTTTTGGCCTTTATAAAGTTCAGCTTGGGCAAATGCAGAATGATGAAGATAGGACACAGTGAAAGAAGGCCTTAACAAAAGGAGTCTGCGAAATGGACTTTGGGGTTGACCAGTACGGCACATTAGGAGAATTGTTGAGGAGGTAAATTATATGAATTGATAAAATCAATTTAACTACTTGGATAAAAATATGTACAGAAGAAATCTTTACAGCATACATTAGACATGTTGGATTTTTTCTCCCGTTTGGACTCGCCACATAAAGAAACATGGAAATAGTAGAGATGTACCAGCAGGGGACAACAAAAATGGTACCTGAAGTAAGGGAGCAAAGTTAGAAGGAAAGGATAGTGGCCATGAATTTGTTATCCCTTGAAGAAGAAAGAAGAGGGGAGACATTTATAAAATCTTTCAAGTTTCTAAATCTAATAGACAGTAATGATAGTGAGGAGTTCTTTGAAATTAACAGAGAAAGATCAAGAGAACATGGCAAAAACTAAGAAATTAGATTTGAAAAAGTACTTCTGTAGTAAAAAGATTGGTGGATGATTGGAAGAAGCTAAATGAAGAAACTCTGAATACAGACAATATAAAGTAAGATTGTATAGTAAAAAATAAGTTTAAGATGAGGCTCTTAGAATGTAGAACTTCTTCCCCAATACCATGCATGTAGGTAATTATATACACATGTTAATGTTTTTAAATGTGGATTTTTCATTCTCCAGGAGAACTTGGGTCTGGTTGAAGGAGGATTCAGCAACTTGAAGAAGCAGATTGAGAATGGTAAAATGTTTGGAGTTCCAGTTGTGGTTGCCATCAATGCATTTGTGTGAGTTTACTTATAAGTTTTTATTGCAGAATCTAGTGAAATAAATGCAGAAATTGTTTAAAAAAAATGTGTGGAGGGTAATAATACGTAACCTTTATTTAGAGGAAATTAAGATAGGATGTAGATATCTCCTTTCTTAGATGTATGGTGTAAACTGTTTGCTGTTTCCTTTTTGTTATCAAATTTTCCTAATAAGGAAAATAAAAGCTGATTGCTTGATTCATGGATATTATCTAGTGTTGAATTTTATTTGGTATGTCCTTTAAAAATGCATCCCAAAATCTTACTCTTAGGACGGACACAGAGGCAGAGCTGAATCTTGTAAAGAAACTGGCTGTTGATGCTGGAGCTACTGATGCTGTCATATGTAACAATTGGGCCAAGGGAGGACCTGGGGCTGTCCAGCTAGCGGAGGCTGTTGTGGCGGCCACAAATCAACCTTCAGATTTCAGGTACAAGATGCAGTGCACATAGAAAATATAATTCATATTTTCATCATCAGGATCACTCTAATAGCATATTGCAAACCCTGTAGAAACTATAAAACCAACACTGTAGGGAAAACTTGAGTGGCATAGGTCTCGGTAGGCTGTTCTTACTGGCCATAATGTGTACAACATGTGTTGCAGCAGCTTCCTTCCAAATTGGTAGATGAGGTCCAGATGATGGATGGAGAGAGTCAGGAGAATCAGTTTGTTGAGCACCTCTTAATAGGTAATGTCGAAGGAACCGGTAATGATCTTTCTTGTCCCCCTTCCCCCCAACTCCTTTTTTTCCACCTCAAGTAGCCCATGTGTAGTAGATAAGGAAGAGGTCCAGGCAGAGTAGACTTAGGTGAGTGTAAAGAATGAAAGTTGTGGACATATTCTTAGAGTTAAGATGTAGGGAGTATGAATGTCTTGAGTTTATGGAAGAATGTAGAGATAACTTGAACATTTGATGATGATACTGACACGTTCCTCCAAGCTTGGTTTTTCCTCCAAAGTGAAACTGAGAAACTTGGTAGATTGCATACCCTGGAAGAGGCTGGGAGCTAAAGAAACAGTAGGGGGTTTGATAGAGGTGGAATCTAGGGTGATATACATGACCATGGTCTTAGGATAATTGATTGTGATGTTAATGGTCCAGTTCTTGAGCGAGTGTTAGAGCATGATGAAATCAGGAGAGCTTTTGTTGTCACTAATACCACTGGTAGAATCATTGACGTACTTCCAACGAGCAAGTTTGTTCATCAGAGCATTATTGATAAGAATCGAGACTCACAAATCCCATCACGGTTGGAAGGCAGAAATCTCCCTGTGGAAGCATACAGCTTGACAGTGCTCACTGAAGAAGTCTAAGCCATTCAATGAGACTTCTCCATAGCCGAAGATAGTGATATATGAATATAGAGAAATTACATCAGGAATGAGTAGTATGGAAGAAATGCAAACTTGAAGGTAGGATGAGAGCTGTAAGGTTAGTTGTTGAGTGAATAGTATGGAAAAGATGCAGTCTTTAAAGTAGGCTGAGGATTAGTTGTGTGCAAAACTTATATGACAGAAAATCCTAATTGGATCATTTAATAATTTTTTTTGATGATTTTGAAAGAGATTGAATTAAGAACTTCACTTTAAAAAGTAACCAGCAGATGGCTTGTCTTGAGGTTTCTCTTAGAAGCAGTACATGTGAAAAGTTGAATATGTTCAAAGGAAAGTAAGGGAAAAGTTACTTTTGTCAGTGATAATCTGGTTGGTCTTGTCACCCTTTGTTTTTTTATCGCAGCACTTTTGCTCTCGCCCAATTTTTTTATGACCCATAAACTACAGTATCCATTTTTTTTTCATACTCCTGCCTTTCCTCTTGTTTATATTGCTTATTTAATCAACTTTTAAAGGTGATTGTGTTTTTAGTCATATTGCTCTTGCAAAGGGCAAGCAGTCTCTACACATTTATCATAGTTCAATCAACATGCAGAATTTTTATATGGGTCGTTAATGCTTTGTATAAAGACAAAAAAATAAAGTATTTTGAAAGATTATCCATATCCCACCTTTATTTGGCTGTAGATGATTATAAACTGCCTAACAGTGTGTTTTTGCGTATTCTTAAATGGCTGATAGTGAAAATTGAGAAATGCAGGGCAGGATATTTTAAATATACAGCTCTTATCACTTAGTGTGTTTTTTCTTAATACCTTGGTTAATGAGATGAATTCATACAGAACAGTTTTCTGTGCACATTTTACTGAACATCCGTAATGATCTCTATCACTATGTTGCAATTTTTTTCTAGGTTCCTGTATGATTTAAGTCTGCCTGTTGAAGATAAGATACGTGTTATTGCCCAAAAGATATATGGTGCAGATGACATAGAGATCCAGCCTGAGGCACAAGAGCAGATCAATCGTTACAAGAAACAGGTCAGTCTAAACTGTATGCAGTGGCTTTTATAAGATCAGAGCTTCCCAATCTTTTTCATATGCAGCCTCAAAGTACAAGATTCTTACTTTTCATGACCCCAAGCATCATTCGAGGTTCATTATGTTTGCTAAATCTTAGATCTACAATTAGGTGTTTTAAGTACTGAAACACTTGATTCTATTGAAATTTTGTTTTTGAGTTTCCATATTTTTGGGAAGGAGATTAACATGATTGATGAATAGTAATTATTTTAGGTGGATGGTTCACAATCTCAAAAAGGAAGTTTAAAGGGGGTTAATCAGTCTTTTCATAAATACTGCAATGGAAGGCCTCCGATTATTGATTTATATAATGGTAGGGATGGGGCTGTTCTTGTAGTGGTCTGTACAAGATCAGATGGACTCGAAGTGGTTGTACAAAACTAACACTGTGACAAGGGATCTCGGGTAGTAGGTGACAGTAGTGATGGCAATGCAGTAACTTCTTCCCAAGGTGTTAGATAAGGTTCAGGTGATGGTTGGTTCGAGTTGGATCATACTGTTGAGTGCCTCAAGCCTTTCCCATCTCCTCTGATGGCTCTGTCATTTCACCACTCAATACAGTAAACATACATGGTATCACTTTGACATCTAACCCATCTTGGAAACTTCACATAATGCAAAGGGCCAAGTCTTCCTCAAAAAACTAGGAGTTCTTTTCAGATGCCACAAATTCTTCTCTTCTGAAGGTTGCTCTGATTTTACAAAAGATTCATCCGCCCTTGTATGGAGTACTGCTCTCACATTTAGGGAGGTTCTAGCACTACATATTTACTAGACAGAGTCGAATTAAGAAAAATTAAACTTATCATCTCACCCAGTCTAACTTAAAAACTTGGCCCACTTGCCATATGCTGTAGTGTTGGTTCTCTTTCCCTCTTCTATAGATATTACTTTGGATTCTGCTCCCAAAGAACTGGCAGCTTTTGGTCCCCCACCATTAACTAGACCACGCAATACTCAGCAAGCTGCTGTGTTGCATGATTTTTGTGTGGCCATTGGCAACTCGAGGGTGGGTCATTGTGATACTTGTTTCTTCCCAACACTACAAAAATTTGGAACTCTTTACCCCCTCATGTCTTTCCTAACAGCTGTGACCTGTCCCTTTTTAAAAGGAAGGTTTTCCATCACAAAACTCAATTCATTTTCTCCTCTTCTCTCCTCACCTCTCCATCTCTTGAACCCTTCTTATGTTTCAATTAAGGCCAGGTTTCGATGTGGACTTCTGTCTGTGACTGGAACCTTCAAAAAAAAAAAAAGTGGTGGATGATCTTGTATATGCACACACAAAGTTAGTTTTGATTTACATTGGATGTCTCCATACACAAGCTGTTGGAGTAACTGCGATTAATGTGTGTATTAAGGGACCTCTAGAACCTGTACCTGTAGTTCAGATAATCATGACTTGACGCACTGTACTTTTCAGGTTAGAAAACTTAATTTTCATACTCTCTCATAGTGTTGTATATATACATTTTGTGAGAGAGAGGGTGGGTTATGTTTGAAGATTGTCATGGGGGAGCATGATAGTCTGATCAGGATGCAGCTGTTCTTGTGTGATGAGGCGCCATCCTAATTTTTTAATGCTTTTTATCCATTTTTATGTTATATAGTATTTGGTGTATTATTATTTTAAAAGCTAATAGGGTGAAGTAGGTGAAAGTGATACTTTTTCATTCGTCATTTATCCCTGTTTTCCCATGTAGTAGAGTCTGCAATATGCTTTCCTCAGTCATGCAAGGTATTTGGTGGCATATACCCCCACAAGTGACAGATACCCAACTGTACAGCATTCCTATGCTACCCACCCCTCTATCTCTTTGTTTTGGCTTTGTACTTGAAATTGGAGATTTGTGAATACTGAAGCTCGATGGGAATCCAATTGGGGATGAGTGGATTTATAGACACTTCAACACCTGATTGGTCTGTTTTGTTCAAATTAGCATCTGACTTGAGAGGTCTAGGTGCCATTTACTTGAAGGAGGCAGTTACTCTTATTTTGGGTATTGGTGTCCATATGATAGTTGTCCTCTGTCAGTACTAAGAGCTTGTGTAACTGATATTCATGTACCAAAGTTTCCTCACATTCAGAGGGCCATTATTCATTAACAAAAAGAGCTTAGTTTTGATTGTATAATTAGAAATTAACTGCTACTCGTATGTGGTAGCTAAGTGAACAGTGTGTTTTTATAAAGTGTATCAATTCAGGATTTGTTTGACTCCATATCAGGAAAACTGGATTGTTTTGAAAAGAAACTGCAAATATTTCCCTTTTTGAAATGGAGGAAAAGGTTCATATTCAACAAGGACTTTTCGTATATCTGTTTTCTTTAATTCCATTCCCATTTACGTGGGGTGGATCAGGAGCATATAGGCTCCTTTTATGGTAATGAATTTTGAAGGACTGGGGTTCGTAACCCTAACCTCACAGACTGGTAAAAGGACAGAGGAGTGCCATTCCCTGGAATTGATTTGCTTCCCTACTATATATTGAAAGACATAACTAGAGAATCTTATTTTCCAGGGTTTCAATGACCTCCCTGTATGCATGGCCAAGACTCACCTGTCATTGACAGCAGACCCAAGCAAGAAGGGTGCACCCACAGGTTTCACTATCCCAGTGAGGGCTGTACGGGCATCTGTTGGTGCTGGCTTCCTTTATCCTCTTGTAGGAACGGTAAGTGCATACGCAAGTTAATTAATGTTAAGTTGCATGATTATGGACGTTCTAAATTGTTGTAATGACTCCTTGTATTACTGAATTATTTGACGTTCTGTTTATTGTTTTATAGGTTTTGTGCAAGGCTGCTGATAGTTATTATTTACTAATAATATTTTAACTTGTTTTATTGTATTTTTTCCATAAATTAGTCTTGGCACTTATTTATTTGGTAACTAGATTGCTCATTTACAAAAGGTTACTCAACTTGTATGTCTTGGTGAACCATACATGCCAGAATATGAATTATAATCTTACCATTGCCAGTTTGCCCAGAAAGTTTTTCAAAGCTAAATAACTTATTTCATCATTAATATATATCTTATAGTCTTCATTGTATATCAGATGAATATTTGTAGTTATTCTTCATTGGCTGACTGGGCAGACTATTATTAGAGACCTGTTTTTATGACCAAAATTGGAGTACTGGAACATTGATGAAATGAACTTTGCCTAAAGTTGGCTTAGCATTATAGTGAGTACTCACTGGTTATTAGTATTAGATGAGTATTTTTGTCGGTGTCATGCTCCATACTCTGGTGCCTAATTTTTATTCAGTCCATGAAGGTTATTGAAAGTGGACTCATTCTTATCCAAAGATATAATCATCAGTAACTTCTGGTAATTGTCACATCTTGCTCTGTGCTTTAAATTTGCCTGGTATTTGAGCAGGAACAGGTATACATTATATATTTTTTGATATTGGAGAGAATGCTTGATTGCATTACTAGAAATATTTAACCTATCTTATGGATGGACTACATAAGGTCAGAAATATAGAAGAATCATGAGGTATTAGTTATTTCATTGTATTCTGCACATCACCTATATAGATCAATAATGGTAGAATCTTGGTATGTATTAATTGGTACAAGGTCTGTAATCTTATTCCCTGATATGGTGGAGGTATGTAGAATTATTGACAAATGCTAAGGAAACTAAGGTATGTGACAGTTATCAAATAGAAGAGCAGTTGTGTCAGGGTAGCTTTTGTGCAGGTTTTTCATGATAGTCCTGTTTTGGGGTGTGCTAGGTTTGTGGCTGATATTTTAGTAGTGCTTCATAAGGATGTTGGTGTGTTCTTTGGGAGATGGATGTTGGTGCATTGGGTAAGCAGTGCCTCGTGTGTAGGGGCTGAGGGTGGTATGGGAGGTGTGAATTTTCTTGATTGTTCACCAGAGTTGAGTGCTGTTGGTTTTGTGGTTAATGGTGTTAAGGTAGGAGTGCCAGTTTGCTTTTTGTTTTTCAGTTAAGATGCAGATGGTATGGTTTTGAGTTTAGATTTGTTCTGTGGTCTGTGATGGTGAGTGGTTTTGTCTGAGTGTGTTTTTCTTGGTTAAAGAGTTCTGCAATTTTTGCAGAGAAGTTTGGGTTGTACTGCTTTCTATAACCATGCAGTATGTGTTTTTTTTTACTGGCTTGGTCAATGATACTGTTAAATTGGGATAAGGCATGGTCCAGTGATAGGAAGTTATCTAGTGAAGTTTTGGAGTACAGACTGTGTATATTATTTAAATGCAGGCCAATCTGCTTTTCTGTAGTTTGTGTCTGTATTACTGCTGGCTGTGTGAATTGGGCATGTTAGATGGAGTGTAATCAGATTGGGAAGGTGGTCAGAGGAAAGTTCATGAAGTGTGTGCCAGGTGGACTTTATATGTAGTGTTGGTGTGCATAAGGTAATGTCTGGTGAGGGTGGCTGTTGTAGGTGGTGTGTTGGGAGTCTGGTTGTATATCAGTCAATCAGTCATATAACCCTAGAACCCCTTTACTGAGGCTTCTTCAGCTCCAAGGCTGCACTCCATGCAGGAGTAGGGAAATATGGGCTTCTCTGGGACAAGAATATCGTTCATGACACTGTACTCTGTTCCATCTGCTGATGATGATACAGCATTGATGAAAGTGATACCATTGTAGGCAGAGTCCGTTAACACATCTGGTTGTACACGTACAGTCTGTACCAAAAGTTAAGTTGCGATAGGGCTGACGTCTTAAATTGTGATGCAAATTGGTTCACCTACCTCCAGCTCAAGCAGGAGGCGACAATTGGTAAGTCGTACGTCTGGTATTGAAGTCGACAGTGCCCAGGACGAGCAGAAGGTTTGATCTTTCCGCCAGTTTGCCTCAGGCAGCCACAGTGACCGATCTACTTTTTTTGTCACCACCGGAGGGGGCCTTTTTTTCCCCTAATTATGGGGGTTTACTGGGTTATTGTGCCACCCCAATATGTCCAGGATGCACACTAGCAAGGAGGACATTGCAGCAGTGGTTGCCTTGTACAAAGGGAATCATAATTTGAAGGATAATGCAGCACAGACAGGCGTGTGCATGCGTAGTGTCCAACACCTGATAAAGTCGTACAAGGAGCAGGGCGAGGCAGTGTTACCGGCCCCTAAGCCTAAGACTGGTAGACCTAAAATTACATCTCATAGGACCCTCAAAGTTGTGGAGAGACAAGTTAATGGCAACCCCTCCCTCACATCATGTGAAGTTAAGGAGAACAACCCACAGTTGCT
>JAVBXC010331111.1:0-11392 GCA_034780535.1 Scyllarides nodifer
TAAAGAATAATAGCTGGAATTAGGAGGATATATAGAACAAAGAATGAAGATGTGTGAAGGATATGTGTAAAGAAATCATTAGAGAGGGGCATGGATGAAAAAGTCTTTTAGGATGGTATGGTGATGAAGAACCTATGCAAGTTGATAGATTAGTTAAACAGATACATAGCACTACACCTAAAGGTAAAAGGAAAAGAGGTAGATTGCAAGAGATGTGCAGAGAGAAATTATTAGGGCTAGGGATATTTGAGTTAACATGTTTGAGGAATGACTGGGGATCGGATGCAATGGAAGCATTTCATGTATGGAGGTAGTGTGAAAGGAGACTGGTCTTACTTTTGATGAATCAACTCCGTGTGCAAAGTGAAAAAGTAGGTAGCTTTTAAATAGTGGAAGTCCACACTTCACTTTAACATACTAGCCACAAGGTGAGAATGTGTATGAGTCAGTTCTGAGGCTGTATGTACCTAATCCATCACATGAAAATTAATAACAGAGTTAAAGATAGATACATATATTTTTTTTATTTATGTGGTTCCACTTTGTCAGCATTTCTTAATGTTTTCTTCAAGCTCTTCTATCTTCTCCTTGGTTATTGATAATCTTTTTTTCTTCCTCATTCTCTTCTATTCATCCACTGTTTTACATCTTTTGGTATATTCCTTTATCCACTATTTTTTCTCTTAATTGGTATTTAACCTTTGTCTATTTCTTTTAAGTCTCTCACATGCACCATTGTGTTGATATTTACATCCTGATCTACAAAAACATCATTCCAATTCCTTTTTGCAATTAGTTCATAATTCTCATTCCACTTTACTAAATAATTATCATCAATGTCCATATAATAAATTCCAGTTACTGTACTTCCATAATGTTATCATCTAATATACTTGTTATATTTTACATTGCTGTCTGTTAAGAGTGCCATATGAGTTATTGTTTTATGTTTAAATCTTCATTTTCAGACGTCATGATGTTAGGGGACGTTTGCTTTACCCATTTTTCAGAGGTACTTCATAACCGACCTCAGAAATCGTTCGGCAATTAAATTACTTGTTCTCGAGAATCTATTAATGTGTATTGTTTCTCTTTTCGGATTTTATTTCTTGTTCATCTTACCCACAGAAAATGATTCTTCGATCAATATCCTTGAGAATTCTAGTGCTCTTTCGTACAACGTATGATATTGCAGATGGGTAACTATTTCAAAGTAGTTATAGGATGTTAATGGGAAAGGTTTGATGAGATATAAGTTCCGAAATCTAATCTACTGTCAGTCAAAGAGCAGAAGATTGCTTATTTAGAATCGTTTCATGTACTGTTGATAGACTTAATGATCATGGCACTTGCACTGCCAGCCACTGTCACTGTATTTCTTCTCGTGGGTGTCGTTCTTTCTCACCATTCCACCCGGCTGGTGCACTCCCTCACCCTCCTCACCATTCCATCCGGCTGGTGCACTCTCTCACCCTCCTCACCTTTCCACCTGGCTGGTGATCTTCCTCATCCTCCACACTTTTCCATCTGGCTTTCATTAATTGAATTGATATCAGGGAAAGGAGGGTAAGAGAGATAAGAAGTGGGACAGTAGGAGAAGGGGGGAAAAATAGGAGGAAAGAAAGAGATAAACAGGAAGAGGGGCAGACCCCATTGCTGAAAAAAAAATCTGTAGTTGGCAAGCTAGTCAGTGTCCCCTATTTTTTTTTTTTTTTCTGAGAGGGGTCCTTGCCAGGATCTTCTTCCTGGTAAGGTAGTTCCCATCCTGTATTTTCTTGGTGACTGCTGTTCTTCCTCACCAAACTCCACGTAGCTCCTCACTCGCACCCTCCTCACCATACACCCTTCCCGGTGAACAGTACGACAAGCCACAGCAGTTATGTCTCCCTCACCTTACCATGTGAGACGTATGTTTGGTCTTTGTTGTTTTATCATCACTTTACGTCACCGTGAGTTTGTTTGGACAAACCTCCTGAGCTCCACCCCTCCCTCCCACCCACCCGACCCCCCCTCCCTATTCGTGTACACACGCGCGTGAGCGCATAAGTCCGTACGTACACACACACACACACGGGCCCCCTGGTACACCCACTCATTTTGTTCTCACGTCTTCCTCACGCACGCTCGGTCGTGCTGTTACAGTTAATCAGAAATAACGAAGGAAAGGTGTTTAGATCCACCGAACGTTTTAGCCATTCGGAAATAAGCCTTGGCCTTTACACAGACATAATACAAACACGCGTCTCTCTCTTACATTTATGAACGTAATGTAAACAAGTTCGAGTTGTTACGCAAACATATGTATGACATACGCAAACACGACCGTGACAGACACACATATACACACATACACACACATACACACACACACACACACACAGCATTATCATCATCAGTGGAAGGAAATCTCTATGCTGTTTGATACTGTGGGTTTTCTTCCATTTCTTTTTCTTTTTCTTTTTTTAGAGTGAAGTTGTGATTCCGAACCTAGCCAACAGAGCCTGGACCCTAACATCCAAGTTTTAACGGCCCGCCCACAGGTTATGACCAAACCTCAAAACAAAGGAGGTTATAGATCACAGAGAACAGGTAACAACCCCAGGCTGTAATTTCCATTACGCCCAGTAACCCTGCAATTACTGTGGAGAACCAGCAAACTATTAGCCGCCACAACCCATACCATTTGTTAAGGTTATTGGAGGGTCAAACACCTCCTAAATGGCGTCTTGGATTGGCTAATTAGTAAGGTCAGACGGGGTCAAGGTTAATTACAGCTATTCCCTGGTTTGGGTCATCAGGCAGAGCTACTATCAACACACCTGGAAAGGTGATCTACGGGCTGTTCGGTAGAATAGTTCAGCAGTAATGTAAGAGTAATTTCAGATAATTTTGCTTAACTGAAATCAAAGCAGTGTTGATGGGTTCCATGCGAAACTGTAAAGTAAGAATATCTTGCGGTTTAGTTTTATATTTTCACACTGCATATAAAAGCGGAAAATATGATGTAGCGTGAATAATGCCTCAGAATTCCAAAACTATTCAAAACTGAAATGAATAAATTTTGCAAAAATTGCTTGGATCAACGTGGACTTCCTTCTGTAAACAATGGTAACCTGTCTAGGTGACTTACAATTATTCATTTTTCTTCTTCTTTTGTCATCATCGTTATTTTATCAGGTTAGCCTAGATACCTGGACCTGAATTTTCCTTGCCAGGTATTGTTAACTCAAAAAGTTCAAGTAGATGGTGGGCGAGATATGTGAGCCGGAGTATATGGTAACTTCAGTGGATGAGGGAGCTTCTTCATCCCTGATGGGCAGGACCTGAGAGGCTGCAGGTGTGAGTCCTTAAACGCCAGGGTGGAGAGGAGAGGGAAGGAGATGGAGGATCCCTGTTATACCAACCCAGGCCAGTGGAGAGGAGATGGAGAGATCCCTGTGATATCAAACTCGGTAAGTGGATAAGAGATGGATAGACCATTTTGATACCAACCCCTGCCAGTGGAGACGAGGTGGAGGGAACTTTGTGATTCCAACCCTGGCCAGTGGAGAGGAGATGGAGAGAGCTCTGTGATACCAACCCCGGCAGTGGAGAGGAGATGGAGAGAGGCCTGTGATACCAACACCGGCCAGTGGAGAGGAGATGGATAGAGCCCTGTGATACTACCCCTGGCCAGTGGAGAGGAGATGGAGAAAAGCCCTTTTATATCAACCCTGGCTAGTGGAGAGGAGACGAAGAAAGCCCTGTGATAGGACTCTCAGCCATTTGAGACGATATGGAGAAAGCTTTGTAATACCAACCCCGGCCAGTGGAGAGGAGATGGATAGAGCCCAGTGATCACAACCCCGGCCAGTGCAGAGAAGATGGAGAAGAGCCCTGTTATACCAACCCTGGCCAGTGGAGAGGAAATGGAGAGAGCCCTATGATACCAACCACGGCCATTGGAGAGGAGAAGGAGAGAGCGCTGTGATACCAACCTCGGCCAGTGGAAACGAGATGGAGATGGAGAGTAGATTGAGAGAGATCTGTGATACCAAACCCGGCAGTGGAGAAGAGATGGATAGACCACTTTGATACCAACCCCGGCCAGTGGAGAAGAGATGGAGAGAAGTTTGTGATGCCAACCATGGCCAGTAGAGAGGAGATGGAGAGAGTCCTGTGATACCAACCCCGGCAGTAGAGAGGAGATGGAGAGAGGCCTGTGATACCAACACCGGCCAGTGGATACGAAATGAAGAAAGCCCTCTTATACCAACCCTGGCGAGTGGAGAGGAGATGGAGAGAGCCCTATGATACCAACCCCGGCCAGTTGACAGCAGATGACGAGAGCCCTGTGATAACAACTCTGGAGAGTGGAGAGTAGATGGGGGAAAGCCCTGTGATACCAACCTCGGGGTGTAGACGCGAGATGGAGAGAGACGTGATAACAACCCCGGCAAGTGGAGAGTAGATGGAAAGAGAGCCCTGTCATACCAACCCGGGCCAGTGGAGAGGGGATGGAGAGAGCCCTGTGATAACAACTCCAACCAGTGGAGACGACATGGATACCATTTCCAGCCAGTGGAGACGAGGTGGAGAGAGCCATATGATACCAACCCGGCCAGTGGAGAGGAGATGGAGAGAACTTTGTGGTACCAACACAGGGCAGTGGAGAGGAGATGGAGAAGAGCCCTGTTATACCAACCCCTGCCAGTGGAGAGGAGATGGAGAGAGCGCTGTAATACCAACCGCGGCCTGTGGAGACGGGATGGAGGAAGACCTGTGATACCAAACACGGTCAGTGGAAAAGAGATGGATAGACAACTTTGATACCAACCCTAGCCAGTGGTGTCGAGATGGAGAGAGCCATGTGATACCAAACTAGGCAAGTTGAGACGAGATGGAGAGAGCTCTGTGATCCCAACCCCGGCCAATGGAGAGGAGATGGAGAGAGCCCTGTGATATCATTCACAGTCAGTGGAGAGGAGATGGAGAGACTTCTGTGATACCAAAAAGGGCCATTGGAGACGAGATGGAGAAGGCCCTGTGATACTAACCTCGGTCAGTGGAAAGGATATGGAGATAGCCCTGTGAATCCAACCCCGGTTAGTGGAGAGGCGATGGAGAAGGCTTTGTTATACCAACCTAGGCCAGTGGAAACGAGATGGAGAGAGCCCTGTGATACCAATCCCGGAAAGTGGAGACGAGTTGGGGAGAGCCCTGTGATACCAACCCCGGATTTTTTAGACGAGATGGAGAGAGCCCTGTGATAACAACCCCTGCCAGTTGAGACGATATGGAGAGACCCATGTGATTCCAACCCCGGCTAGTGGAGAGGAGATGGAGAGAGCCCTGTGATACCAACACCGGCCAGAGGAGAGGAAATGTAGAGAGCCATGTGATAACAAACCGGGACAGTGGAGACGAGATGGAGAGAGCCCTGTGATACCAACCTCGGCCAGTGAAGAGGAGACGGAGAGAGCCCGGTGATACCAACCCCGGCCAGATGGACCTGAGATGGAGAGAGCCCTGTGATACCAACCCCGGCCTGTGGAGAGGAGATGGAGAGAGCCCTATGATACCAACTCCGGCCAGTGGAGAGGAGATGGAGAAGAGCCCTGTAATACCAACCCTGGCGAGTGGACAGGACATTGAGAGAGAACTTTGATACCAACGCCGGCCAGTAGAGAAGAGATGGAGAGAGCCCTCTGATACCAACCCCATGCCAGTGGAGAGATGGAGAGAGCCCTGTGATACCAATTTCTGTTAGTGGAGAGGAGATGGAGAGAGCCCTGTGATACCAACGCCGACCAGTGAAGAGGAGATGGAGAGAGCCCAGTGATACCAAACCCGGTCAGTGGAGAGGAGGTGGACAGACCACTTTGATACAAAACCCCGGCCAGTGGAGACGAGATGGAGAGATCTTTGTGATGCCTACCCGGGCCAGAGGAGAAGAGATGGAGAGAGCCTTGTGATACCAACCCCGGCCAGTGAAGAGGAGAAGGAGAGAGCCCTGTGATAGCAACCCTAGCCAGTGGTGACGAGATGGAGAGAGCCATGTGATACCAAACTTGGCGCGTGGAGACGAGATGGAGAGAGCTCTGTGATCCCAACCCCGGCCAATGGAGAGGAGATGGAGAGATCACTGTGATACCATTCACAGTCAGTGGAGAGGAGATGGAGAGAATTCTGTAATACCAAACCAGGCCATTGGAGACGAGATGGAGAAAGCCCTGTGATACTAATCCCGGTCAGAGGAAAGGATATGGAGATAGCCCTGTGATTCCAACCCCGGTTAGTGGAGAGGAGATGGAGAGAGAACTGTGATGCCAACATCGGCCAATGGAAACGAGATTGAGGGAGCCCTGTGATTCCAAACCCGGCCAGTGGAGACGAGATGGAGAAGAGCCCTGTGATACCATCCCTGGCGATAAGACAGGACACGGAGAGAGAACTTTGATATCAACCCCGGCCACTGGCCTGGTTTGTTATCAGAGGGCTCTCTCCATCTCCTCTCCAATGGCCGGTTTTTATATCTCAGAGCTCTCCTTATCTTGACTCCACTGGCCGGGGTTGGTATCACAGGGCTCTCTCCATCTCGTCTCCACTGGTCGGAGTTGGTATGACAGGGCTCTCTCCATCTTCTCTTCACTGGCCCGGGTTGGTATGACAGGGATCTCTCCATCTCCTCTCCACCGGCCGGATTTGGCGTCACTGGCCAGGGTTGGTATCAGTGGGCTCTTCTCCATCTTTTCTCCACTGACCGGAGTTGGTATCACAGGACTCTCTCCATCACGTCTCTACTGGCCTGGGTTGGTATCACAGGGCTCTCTCCATCTCCTCTCCACTGGCCATGGTTGTTATCACAGGGCTCTCTCCATCTCTTCTCCACTTGCCAGGGTTGGTATAACAAGGCTCTTCTCCATCTACTCTCCACTGGCCGGGGTTGGTATCACAGGACTCTCTCCATCTCCTCTCCATATCGTCTCCACTGGCCGGATTTGGCACCACAAAGTTCTCTCCATCTCGTGTCCAATGGCCGGGGTTAGTATCAAAATGGTCTATCCATCTCCTTTCCACTGGTCGGAGTTGGTATCACAAAGCTCACTCCATCTCCTTTCCACTGGCCGGGGTTGGTATCATAGGGCTGTCTCCATCTCGTTTCGACTGGCCGGGGTTGGTATCACAGGGCTCTTTCCATCCCCTCTCTACTTACCGAGGTTAGTATCACATTCGTTTCCACTGCCGGGGTTGGTATCACATGGCTCTCCATCTCCTCTCCACTGTCCGGGGTTGGCATCACAAAGGTCTCTCCATATCGTCTCCACTGGCAGGGGTTGGTATCAAATTGGTCTATCCATCTCTTCACTGACTGGGTTTGGTATCACAGGCCTTTCTCCATCTCCTCTCCATTGGCCAGGGTTGGTGTCACAGGTCTCTCTCCATATCCTCTCCACTGACCGAGGTTGGTATCACAGCGTTCTCTTCATCTCTTTTCCACTGGACGGGGTTGGTATCACAGGGCTCTCACCATCTCCTCTCCACTGGCCATGGTTGTTATCACAGGGCTCTCTCCATCTCTTCCTCACTGGCCAGGGTTGGTATAACAAGGCTCTTCTCCATCTTCTCTCCACTGGCCGGGGTTGGTATCACAGGGCTATCTCCATCTCGCCTCTACTGGCCGAGGTTGATATCAGAGGGCTCTCTCCATCTCCTCTCCACTGGCCGGGATTGGTATCACCTGGATCTCTTCTTGTCGCCTTCACTGAATAGGGTTGGTATCATATGGCTCTCTCCTTCTCCTTTCCACTAACCGGGTTTGGTATCACAGGGCTTTTCTCCATCTTGTCTCCACTGGCCGGGGTATGTATCACAGTGCTCTATCCATCTCCTTTCCACTTTCCGGGGTTGGTATCACAGGGCTCTCTCCATTTCTCCACCACTGGGTGGGGTTGGTATCACAGGGCTCTCTCCATCTCTTCTCTGCTGGCCGAAGCTGGTATCACAGGGCTCTTTCCATCTCGTCTCCACTGGCTGGTTTTGGTATCACAGGGCTCTCTCCATCTCCTCTCCACTGTCCGAGGTTGGTATCACTGGGCTCTCTCCATCTCATCTCCACTAGCCCGGGTTGGTATCACTGGGCTCTCTCCATCTCCTCTCCATAGGCAGGGGTTCACATCACAAAGTTCTTTCCATTTTGTCTCCACTGGCTGGGGTTGGTATCAAAAGGGTCTATCCATCTCCTATCCATTTACCGGATTTTTTATCACAGGGCTCTCTCTATCTCCTCTCCAATGGCCGGGGTTAGTATAACAGGGATCTCTCCATCTCCTCTCTACTGGCCAAGCTTGGTATCACAGGTCTCTCTCCATCTCGTCTCCACTGGCCGAGGTTGGTATCACAGGGATCTCTCCATCTCCTCTCCACTAGCCCGGGTTGGAATCACACGGGTCTCTCCATCTCGTCTTCACAGGCTAGGGTTAGTATCAGAGGGCTCTCTCCATCTTCTCTCCACTGGGCGGGGTTAGTTTCACAGGGCTCTCCACATCTCGTCTCCACTGTCCGGGATTGGTATCGCAGGGCTCTCTCCATCTCCTCTACACTGGTCGGGGTTGGTATCACAGGGCTTTCTCCATCTCCTAACCACTGGCTGGGATTGGTATCACAGGGCTCTCTCCATCTCCTCTCCACTGGCCCGGGTTGGTATCACACAGCTCTCTGCATTTCGTCTCCACTGGCCGGGGCTGGTATCACAGGGCTCACTCCATCTCTGCTCTACTGGCTGGGGTTGGTATCACAGGGCTCTCTCCATCTCGTCTCCACTGGCAGGAGTTTCTAACATAGGTTTCTTTCCATCTCCTATCCACTGACCAGGTTTGGTATCACAGGGTTCTTACCATATCCTCTCCATTAGCCGGGGATGGTATCACAGGGCTCTCTTCTTCTCGTCACTACTGGCCGGGGTTGGTATCACAAGGCTCTTCCCATCTCCTCTCCACTGGCTGGGGTTGGTATCACAGGACTCTCTCCATATCGTCTCCACTTGCCGGTGTTGGTAACATAGGGCTCTCTCCATCTCCTATCCAATGGCCGGGGTTGGTATCACAGGGCTCTCTCCAACTCGGATCCATTGGCAGAGGTTGGTATCACAGGGCTCTCTCCATCTCCTCTCCACTGGCCTTGCATGGTACCAGAGGGCTCTCTCCGTCTCCTCTCTACTAGCCATTGTTGGTATCACAGGGCTCTCTTCATCTCGTTTCAAGTTCCAGGGGTTGGTATCACAGGGCTCTCTCCATCTCCTCTCTACTGGCCGCGGTTGGTATCACAGGGCTTTACCATCTCTTCTCTACTGGCCAGGGTTAATATCACAGGGCTCTTTCAGTCTCCTCTCCACTGGCCGAGGTAGGTATCACAGGGCTCTCTCCAGCTCGTCTCCACTGGCCGGGAATGGTATCACAGGGCTCTCTCCATCTCATTTCCACTTGCCTGGGTTGTTATCACAGGGCTCTCTCCATCTCCTCTCCACTGGCTGGGGATGGTATCAAAAAGTTCTCTCCATTTCGTTTCTGCGGGCCGGGTTTGATATCACAGGGCTCTCTCCATCTCCTATCCACTAGACGGGGTTGGTATCACAGGGCTCTCTCCATCTCCTCTCCACTTGTCAGGGTTGGTATCACAAGCCTCTCTTCACCTCATCTCCAATTGCCGGGGTTGGTATCACAGTGCTCTCTCCATATCGTCTCCACTGGCCGGGTTTGGTATCACAGGGTTCTGTCCATCTCCTCTCCACTAGCCCGGGTTGGAATCACACGGGTCTCTCTATCTCGTCTTCACAGGCTAGGGTTAGTATCTTCTCTCCACAGGGCTCTACACATCTCGTCTCCACTGTCCGGGATTGGTATCGCAGGGCTCTCTCCATCTCGTCTCCACTGGCCGGGATGGTATCACAGGGCTCTCTCCATCTCCTCGCCACTGACCAGGGTTGGTATCACGGGGCTCTCTCCGTCTCCTCTCCACTGGTCGGGGATGGTATCCTTCTCCTCTCTACTGGCCGGGGTTGGTATCACAGGGCTCTATCCATGTCGTCTCCACTGGCCGGGGTTGGTATCACAGGGCTCTTTCCATCTCCTCTCCACTGGCCGGGGTTGGTATCACACGGCTCACTCCATCTCGTCTCCACGGGCCGGGATTTTTTCCTTAATTTATATATAGGAAGATGGCCAAGGGCAACACAATAAATATAAAAAAAGCCCGCTTTGCTTCTCTCCAAAAAGAATTTAGTGTGAGGATCCAGATCAAAAGCCAAATTGTCAGTGGATTTTTTTTTTATACCCGTCTTTTTCCTCAATTACGTTATGCAGCGCAACAAAGTTCATACTGTAGATTACATTTTCACTGCGATGTGTAAATCGTCACACTTATCGATATCAAAATTCATTTGCCACCTGTGAGACCAGTCTATCAGTTTGTCTATGTCAGCTGCAGCTGTAGACGTTCTAATTCTGTCGTAGCTTTATATCCCAGCTTAGTGTCGTCTGCGAAATTTGATATCTTACAGCATAACCCGTGACCAAAGTCATTATAAAGAGAATTTGTCCTATTAATTACTACTCTTTGTTTCTGACCACTCAACCAAATTTCTAACCACTAAATTACAACACTATTTATGCCAGGTGACTTAACTTTTGCCAGCAGTCTCTGATGCGGACATTCATCGAATGCTTTCTGAAAATCTAAATAAATTACATTAGCAACTTTATTTTCATCATACATATTTTTACTGTCCTATGCTGGCCTCATCCTTCTTAGTTATAGTGTAAATACTTACAGATAACCCAGACATTAGTCAACAGGCCTTCTGTTATCTTTATTTCTCATGTTATCTGTATTTCCAATAAAAGAAATTAAGCAGACTTGTCAGTCATGAATGACTATGCTTCTCAAATTATTGTTTCCATGAGTTTGCCACGAACGAACGTCAAGATAATAAAGGAATACTTTTTAGGCAGGGACTTATTATGTTCTTTTGAATATCGATGTTACATCGGCAAAGTTCCAGTCCTGTAGAACTTTCCCTGTAGCAAGTGACTCACTGAGAAGAACTGTCAAGGGCTTAACTATAAAATCCTTAGCATCTTTCATTGTTCTCAGATACTAGTTACCAGGACCTGCCTCTTTTTTCTGCTCTCCCTACGTGTAATGCTGACAGTGTATCTTGATTGCATATGTCAATATTTTGCAGTGTTTTCTTCCGCTAACAATGGGACTGGATCTGGAACATATGCTGTGTATTCAGTGGTAAATGCTGATGAAAAAAATATCATTCAAGATCTTTGCCATGGCTTCATTGTCTTGAACCAAGTCGCCGCCGTCCGTACGTGATGGACCAGTTGGCTGGGTGATGACTCTCTTG
>JAVBXC010342162.1:0-11384 GCA_034780535.1 Scyllarides nodifer
CTTCCACTTTCTATTCTTCATTTCATCCGGGATGGCCATGATTGGGGCATTTTTTTTTTGCCCGTGCCATTTCGGCTACCATAAAAAAAAACTATGCTCCCATAATAACACTATAACTGCCTCCTCATGATCACACTAACCTGATAACTGTGCCGGCAGGTTCGCCTTACCCGTAATCTGGGCCACTGCAATGACCAGCTCCTACGTCGAAATGCATCAATATTTTCCTCATGCTAGTGTTAATGTATACTACCCCTCTGGTGGGGCTCCCGCCCCCCACCCGCTCAAGGTCCTCCAGACTAACCTACTAGACACGAACACCTTCATCGTGGAGGTCATCCTGAAGACAAACGAAGAAGCAAAGTGAGTGGTTAGATCATTTACGGACGTTGGTGCTCGTTTCTGTATAATGGTGAGGTGATAGTGGTGATGCAGTATTTTGGTAAGAAGGAATGAGTGTTTTTACTTTCCTCATTCATTTAAATTTGTTATTGGTTATCTTTTAGTTTTAGGTGTACCATTACTAAGATCGCCACGAGAGTGTCTTAATGGTATGTCTCATTTTATATTGTAAAAGATGTCTCACGCTGCCACACAAGCATTCCTACCACAAACCAACCCCGTCTAACGAACTACCAATAACGAACTACCAATATTTACGAGTCCCTATCGCTAACTACTAGGTCATCCCTGCCTTTAACCTATACCTGTCACTAACCATCATCTGTCACTAACAATCCCCCTACCACTAACCAACCTCCACCAGTAACTAACATCTACTCTGACCAATTTCTAAGCTCTGCTCCTAACTATCCAGTCCTTACGACTAACCAACGCCAGCCAACCTCTACCACTAAATAGTCCCCACTACTAG
The DNA here is from genome assembly GCA_034780535.1 of Scyllarides nodifer. Lineage (NCBI taxonomy): Eukaryota > Metazoa > Arthropoda > Malacostraca > Decapoda > Scyllaridae > Scyllarides > Scyllarides nodifer. The sequence continues at coordinate 875 of JAVBXC010342162.1, forward strand.
CAAATCCGTCACCATAAACCCTATCACTGACCAACGTCTGCCTCTACCCGGCCCCAACACTCACGTTCACCTGATTATTTTCCCCGCCAGCTGAACAAAGTCTCCACCACAGTGTTCCGCTTGCGTTTGAAACGTCTTGAGATTCAGCAGCTCATGCTGCTGATTTCACCATGCTAGTAAACCTATTACCTACACGCCATCCTTGTTTCGGACAGCGTCGGCTTAAGGCTCATGTACGAACCGGAGGAGGGTCAGGACTTGAACTTTGAGGAAGGCGACGTTCTCATGGATGCCCACCTCCGTTGGCAGCGCGACAACTGCAGCCGGTAAGCTAAGCCCTCCAATACACACCTGAATTTTCCTATGACATAGCCTAAGTAAAGCATATGGCTGTACGGCCGACCACACTCTTTGGCCCCCTACTCGGAACGCCGCTCTCTTCAGTCTCCTCCTCCACAGGGAGGTGGTAGTGAACCGGATGTATGGCACAGTGTGGAATCCATACGAGATCATACCTGGAGAAGGCAATTGCCCCAATCTCGTCGTGCAGGAGAAATTTTCTATGATTATTATAAAGGTAAGGGTAAAAATAGAGGCTGCTGAGTCTACTGAATCTTGTCAAGACCGAAGTTTATACGTAACATTTTCAATTGAAATGATGTTTAGCAATTGTCAATGATGTCTCGAATGTTGTTTATGTCATATTGCTGAAATCAGGGTATATACGAGGCATCAGTAAGGGAGATTACTATAAAATCACGGGCTCCATTAAGTTCATTAGCACGAAAACAAAAAAAGGCTACATAGAGGAAATCATGACAAAAGAGCCAAAGATATGTATGCTTTAGGTAACCAGGTATGTGTGAGGGCGTGCAGGAGCGCTGACTTCTCCGTGTACCTTGCAGGAAGGCAAATGCTTATTCCTGGGTGTCAGGACGGGAGCGGACCGTTTCTACCCAGAGTTCAGTCTCAATAACTACTATTACTCCTGTCCCCATGTAAGTTATGACTTTTGCCTAGCGTCTTGCGTACCATGGAAGTAGATATCTTGCTTCATGATATCTTGTGCTTCCATGTGAGTCGATATCTTCTGGCCCCACGTCTGGTATTTCTAGGTGGGTTGATATGGTGTAGCCTTGCATCTTGTGTTTGTTGGTGTGTTGCTATAATCTTGTTTCATGTCTTGTGTTTCCTGGAATGATAGTGTCTTATTGTCTCACGTCCTGTGTTCCCATGTGCATTAGTAACATCTTGCCTCATCTATTGTTTTCCTGGATGAGTCAATACCTTCTTGCCCCACGTCTTGTGTTCCCGGGTGAGTCAGTATCTTTTTGCCCCACGTCTTGTGTTCCCGAGTGAGTCAGTATCTTTTTGCCTCACGTCTTGTGTTCCCGAGTGCCAGTATCTTTTTCCTCCATGTCTTATGTTCCCGAGTCAGTATCTTTTTGCCTCTTGTGCCACGTCTTGTGTCCCCAGGTGATTTACCGACCTCTTGTCACGTCCTTATGTCTCTAAATGAGTTACCAATGACTTCTCTCACGTCTTCTATTCCCCTGGTGAGTTACTGAGCTTTTCTGTGAATATCTAGACTGGCTCATGACAGCAGATCAGATATTCATAGTTCGCTTCTCTTCCGAGCGTCTACAGTACAGGCCACACACCCATCAACATCTCAGTACACACAAGGTTGTGTGTACTGCATGTGCTTAGGATCTCAGTCCCGTGGGAGAAGTTGGGTCACCCCTCGTATGTACATGTGCTTAGGATTCTACACACACACACAAAGCTTGTGCCCAATGGCACACCAGTTAGAAAATAAGCCCCACACACCCAGAGAACGGGCTGTAATAGGACAAGAGCCCATGTCAGGCTTGGACCTGGCGACTCTTTACAAGTACCCATGTAGAAGGCTCACTTTTGTTATGGAAGGATCTTGTTTCTATCCTGTTGTGTGGTGTACACACCTCTGTACACCAGTGGTACACCTCTGTACACATGTCGGAGCACCAACAGCTTTTTATATCCTTTTGGAGTCTTCTGTTTCGTATTTCTTCTTCAACTGCATCTGCACGTCAGAAATATTCGTTTTTCTCTTAGGTATGTCACTGTTCATCTGCTAGCTTTATATGATACTTTTGTTCTGTTTTTCATGTAATATCTATCAAACGCGAACAATGTACTCCTGTCTCTCATTATATAATAGCCTTTCGTCAATTTCTTTTTTATTTTATCAATATAACAATTCTGCTTTACTGTGTATATCTGTTGATCTGGCCACTCCATACAACAATCAAAACTTATTAAGTTTTCCCACACTAAAACTACTTATAGTGTGGTGTCATGGTGGTGATACTCCTTCTAGTGTGGTGTCAGGGTGGTAATATTCTTTATCTTCCTCTGTTCCAGCCCAACGAAGGGGCCAAGGAGGAGCAGGACCCAAGGAGACTGATGCTCGTGGTGGACGAACAGAATGCTGGTACCGGCGAAGTTGAAGTCCACAACATAATATTTATCCGGACGTTCCTTTGAAGATCCAGTGACATCATATGATGCCACGCTTACCCTATGAAGCTCTGCTGATGCATCATTATTTTGATGTCCCGACCTCCCACTAAAGTACCAGTGACATCAAATGCTGTTGATGCTATCCTTGTGTATCCCAGCCACTAAGGCTTGGATCTACGGCACACGACAGGCTGCTGTTTCCCATAGTTTCTGTGTGGAGACCAGCCCCGCGAGAACTGACCATTATGATGCCCCCTTCCTTCTTCGAACAACGAAGCTGTGGAATACTCTTCTATTTTTTCATCTTTCCTTCTTCCTTCATCCTTTTCACCTCTAAAATTTAGGTCTCGAAAAACGTAAGAAGCTCATATCACTCTCTTCCACATTCTTTTTCTTATATTCCCTCATTTCATCTGAGAAGGCTATGATTCGGATATGTTTTTGCCCGTGTTATACCAACCAAGAAAAAAAAATGCATACATGCACACACATACAACCACATGCATGCAAAAGCGTTTTTTCATTAGAGGTGCAACGCGATAATTGTAAAGGTTGAAAATGTGGCAAAAAGCCGAGAGAGGATGCTCGTACAGTCATTGTGGATTATGTTACCGCAGCCAAGATGTGGGGCGTATGTAGATCACCCGCATAATGTGAAGAATGATCTATAAGAAAAGCACATTTAGGTATTGTGTATTCCGCAGCAAATGCACAGTCCGCTTGGCTTAGGAATACCAGTGTCTCTGCCACCATTCAGGATTTGTGTTATGTGTGTTATGTCTGTGACGATACTGACCAGGTATTGTAGATACGATAATAGATCCAGAGGAGAACTTAAACGGAGACCTCGTCTCTTGGTGGATCGGTAACAAGTCTTCAGAACGCTGTTGCTCGATACCGCCAGAATATATTGAGATAGTCGTCCTTCGGTTGGTCCCATCAATTTGTGTCTCCGACAAAGCACCCGAGCTACGGCACCTGGCTTTCAACCCTCATGTAACTTCTTAGTAAGGCACAAGCGCGTTATGGCGTCTGTTCTTCCAGACATGGAAGACTGCATTTTACAGGCAGACAACTTAGTACCCAGCTCAAGCATCACTGGTGTTCATTGTGCCATCGTCATCTTGGTCGACTGGTGAGACGCTAAAGGAAGTTGTCAAGAGAGACTAAGAGTGGCATACCACGCTCCAGGAGAATATCATAACTCACTGGTTAGAAGCTTTGAGGCACTACACCAACACGCACTCCCATAATCTTCAGGGTGCCATTCCACCATTAACTTTACAGCAGCCTTAGGGCATAAAGCCAACACTCACTTTCCTAAGGTTTCAAGGAAATGTGCCAACATGAAGCCTTCACAAGACACAAAGACTGCCGGCACCCTCTTCCCAGGTGCTTCAGACACTCCTCCATCACCCACTTTTTAAGGGCTTTCAGGCCACCAATCCAATGCCCACTTTCCAGAGATTTTATAAGCTCTAAACTAGAGATTTGGGGGAACATCTGACATTTATTTATTCCAACAGAAGCTTTGTGTGATGAAGCAGCTGAATGTACCATTGCGTGTGTGGGTGTTATCAAATGGAGAGAAAAAGATGCCACATCCAGCTGTTAAAGATAGCATACTCTTCCAAGAAAATATGGAAGGTAAAGGGGAAAGCTAGATTAACAAAGGACCTGATGGTCTCAGACGAGGTTATCTGCTGGAAAACATTTATAATATCCAAAATTTCTTTTCTGCATTGATGGAAACTGAATAGTAACGCATGTTTGTATTACATCCAAGTAAAGCTGAAGGAATCATCTTAATCAAGGTACTAGAGAGGGTTTTTTCTAGCATCTGTGAATTGAGGAGATAACTGTTGTCACCACACTGTACTAAGGCAGTGGATGCCAGTGCCTGAGACGAGGCACTATATCTGAGAAGCTATTGTCAATATCCTTCTGAAATGCATTTCTAAAATGGATTTTAGGTTACTACAAGTAGTTACGATAACGGAAGTGCTAACGATCGTATGAATGGTAACAGAGCTTATAAGGTTACTGACCTCTCCTATAAGTGAGGCAGTTATCACCTTTCAGAAAGTTCTCACTGGGTATCATCAGGATATCTCTAAAGTCGAGTCTAACAGGAGACTCGGCCCAGCATTCCACGCCTGAGGCTGAACACCCCAGCTGAAGCACCTGCTGCCTCTCACCTTCACGAGACTGAGAGAGAATTTTTAACGGTTTACGGCACCTTTTCCTCGAGGGGGTAAGTCTGCCGGTGGAAAAACAACTGCCAAGCAAGAGCTTCAATGGTGCTTCCAGACAAAGATAACTAATCACGCCAAGAAAGCTTATTACACTAACACAACTTATCTCACTAGCATAACTTAGTGCGTTGACATAATTACTACACTAACTTAATATCAGTCCAGAGCACTTCAAGTAGACCCTATTTATTAGGGCTTCAGAGTACAATATCGTAACCCACTCTCCGTGTCTAGACCATGAAGGCAACTCCCACTATCTGAAGGCTTCAGGACACTTCGCTAACACTCACATCTCTGTTGTCTGCTTCGTCTGGCGTGTGTCGAGTTTCAGTTGTTGCCATAACCACCTCCCTCACAGGTTTTTGGGATCCGTAGACGTTTGTTTTCTCCATTTATGCCAGCAACTATGACTACTTATCTGGCTTACTATATCATCCTATGTGTGTGTGTGTGTGTGAATTATAAACTTTTTCATTCTAATTAAATATTAAAATATGTCACGCTGGCAACTTTACCTATAGTTCGACCAGTACAATCAACAAATTCTAATCCTATTTCTAGATAAAGAGAAAAAAGATAACTAAGGAAGAACAGAGGTTTGTGCCACTACCTTTGTTGAGCTGGCCACTTTCTAACTGTAATAGAAACATTCCATACCAGCCTTCATGTAATCCCAGAAAAATACGATCCATTAGCTAACTGCATGTATACATGGTGTGTAATTCACAGAAGTATACATACAAATAACTGTGAAAACATAGCTAAATGAATGAGTGGTCTCTTCATTTGGATTTGGTATAACTCTGCATCACCATAGCTCCTTCCCTATCTTCCGTATCTTTCAGACTTTAACAAATATTTACTGCCTCTCTGTGCACTATTATATTTCCGAAGCAAAACAAAGAAAGGTTGAATTACACTTTCCTCGGAAGAGTTAGTAAGGTTGGCGGAATCATTAACAGCACACCAGGTGCCTCAGTCACTAGCAAGATAACCTCCAGCTATCATATGATGTCACTTGGAGCACAACAGCAGCAGGATCCTTGGCTGCCACGCTGATGCATTGGCTGATCTCTACCTTCCTGGGATTCATAATAGAATATCAGCTAGCATGGCACTTGCTCCTTGAGACACAGAGAATATAGGCTTACCGACAGACTATCTAGAGCCCATCTGAGGCTTCACTGCTGCTTATCATCCTAACGACTCCTTGGCCGGCTGGTAAGACAAACCATTAATGGCAACAGAACCGGAGTTCGCTCCCGGGCTCTGCATCAACCTCTGTGTCCAAGCTACGGAGCTCTACGGCCATACCAAAAGTGTTCAGGGTACTGAGGTAATGCCTTAACACAAAAGGCTTCAGAACACTTTGCCAGCCCCCACCACCAGAGTAGTGCAGGGAATCTCCAGAGATGTCGAGGTCTGCAGTATTGCTGGAGTCATCTCCCCTTCTGGCAGACTTTGATCACTGAAAATATTAAGGATCTCATCTTAAACCTGTGTTATTATGTGTGTTTGTTTAAGTACATGATGATAACTCCTGCTTAAGAGTACGAGGGACGATATTCCTCAGCTGGAGGTGAGAGAACTACCAGCTTTCACACTGCTGCCGCCTTGAGCACAAAAAGTGTTGCTAGTCATGACCCAGGAGAAAACCTGGCTACTTGACCTCACCCTTTAGACCTGACATCCGAACTGAACTGCAAACTCTTTTCCTCCTTCAGGAGACGTTGAAGTAAAGTATGAGCAGGTTATAAAATCTATTTCTTTTTTGTAAAGAAAGTGAGTTTTCCAACATACGAGGTGGTTCCCGGCTCAGGCAGCAGTGGTAAGCTGGTACTTGTTGGTCATCTGATGGGATGCAAGGTAAGGCAACTGTCGTGACCAGCTGAAGCGTTTGAGTTCTCTCTCTCGAGTAATACGTCATGACCCACTGACTTAAGGCTTCGGGGCAGTATGCCAGCATCCACTCCTCGACAGTCTTCAAAGTGCCGCAGGAGCATTAACTTTCCAACGTCCTCAAGGCAACAGACTAATAGCCTCTTTCCAAGTCATCGGGAACGCTACATCGGCACAAACTCTTCAAAAGCAGTAGAGACTTTTCCAACACTCACTTTCCATAGAACCTTAGGCTCTCCCCTAAGCCCCACTTTACAAAGACTTTAGGAGCTCTGCCAGCACCCACTTTCCAAATGCTTCAGGGAATTCTCCATCACCCACTTTCCAAAGGTTTCAGACCATCAAGCCAATATCCACTTTCCAAAGGCTTTAGTCATAGGTTTAAGGGATCCTCTGAGTTTAGCTCTCTCTCTCTCTCTCTCTCTGGCTGAAACTGTTATTTGAGGCGGCTGAGTATATCATCTTCTGTGTATGTTTGCATGAGTATGTATACATGTTTATATGTATGAATTTATACAAAGCTGTATAAGAAAGTTGTGTACTTTCGTGTGTATTAATGTAAATTTGTGGGTCTCCATATGCATGCATGTTTGAGTGTGTTTCTGTCTGTTCCATCCTACTATTCCTTTGTTCCTCCTTTCTTTTTTTCTACAACATTGCAGTAACAATTCTATTTCGTTTATATATTCAGTCATCCCTGATCCGCTCCCCTGTTGTCCCCTTCACCGTCCCTGGACACCAAGGTCGACCTCGTGATGTACAGCTTATATAATGTCTTCCTCCACCACACAGCTGCGATCGGCTCCTGACACCCTCGGGAGTGCTGCCTCACCTCCTGGGGCTCGGCTCTTGCCCTGGTTAATCTCCACACAGTTCCTACTGCGTAATATTTTTGGAAATATTTTATGATAACATAAAGCTCTTGTTGCAAGTACATTGTAATTTTTTTTTTTTTTTTTTTACATATATGTTGGATCCATTTTTCGTCACAGTCCATGTACAGCGATCTCAAACTATCATACCTGGTTCTACTATGGAAGTTTCCACGTTTTGCTATATCAAAAAGATGATGGAGAGACGAGGTGCATATTCATGGAAAGCCTCTAACGAATGGTTCGTGCATGGTAGATACCACAGAAGCCTGCCATAAAAGGTAAAAGCTGTGGGCATCTTGATCCACTATCTCGTAAATTGGTTGGCGACATAAGGAACCTTGAACCACCGTTCCATGGTTATCAGTAATTCGAAGCTCCTCTCGACGCATATCGTTCTGATGGCATGTGTAAGTTGTCATAAATGTTTTGACTTAACTGGAAAATTCATTAATAGTCTGTCTGAGCCTACGGACACCATCTTATGTTCCACGATCCCAAAATACTGAAAACTAATCTTCCAAACGTTATATTCTCTCAACATTAAACTACTGAACCTGATAAAACTCTGAGACTCAGTTCAGTCTAAAACAACACTTCTTGAAACTCGAATAATCGCTCAGAAGTCTTCACTTCAAAAGGCTACTGATTATGAAATCAAAAAACTAAAAGTAAAAGAAAGATATATTTGGTAGCACAGGTTCCAGATAGGAATATGGGTTAATAAAGAGATAACTCTTAACTAGAGAGCATAAACGTCAAACGTTGAAAACATTGTGTTCGTGAAGAAACTACTGGCATCATGTTCTTGTGTTCTCTATCTTATCATATATGATTATCTATGAGGGAAAATATACGCCCAAAGCTATGTGGTTCGGTTTTACAGTGACACTAACGATATGTGACGCTTTGTGTTAACTAGATCAGGCGTGACGTGTGAGGGCAGCGTCCTGGAACCTTGTCTGACGAACGTAACCCCTGCTGACCTTAGCCTGAACCATCATGCTGAATGATTTTCTCATGACGCACTGTTAAATCATCACAATATTCAGATGAATAGTGACCTCGCGGCAGCAGTGGCTGTTTAGCCATACATCATCAGTTGCTCGCTCATCAGAATTCAGAAGATAATGATACTAATTGTCACTGATGTTGAATTTCAGGGTTACTGTCTCAAGCCGTGTTGTACACTAAAACTACGAAATACTGTCCCTGGCAGCGACTTGAAATAAGAAAGGCTAACATGTGGAGAGAGTGCGTGGGTGGAGAGAGTGCGTGGGCAACATGCATACCCAGGAAGTACAAATAATGAAAAATGATCGTGGTGTTGGGGCACCGAGATCCATATAAATGCAGATATCGTGCGTTGGATACAAAAAACTAGATGAATAATACTGAATTCCTAAAGCTTACAAATAATGTTCAGATCATTTACTTACCGAAATATAGTATTCTGCCCAATGCATAACGAGATTTATAGTATCAAGAGAAGAAAAATGATGCAAAATTCTACCGTGTGAATACAGTGCAGAATACTGCCCATTTTCTGAGACAGCAGCGTTTGGATACAGTTGTGATCTGATTCAGTGACTGCTTGATTCAAATCGAAATGTGAACCTCCCAGAATCATCTTTTTTTTTTCAGCAAACAATAAAGTCTCCTGCTCCTCCGTGGACAGCGAAAGAGAAGCGAAGAGGGGAAACTGTGGGATGAGGAACATGAGTTTATCTAAAGGAAACGCGTCAAGCCTGGCTGGCCAAAGACTGTCGGGGGCCAAGGTGGTGCTCATTGTACAGAGGCTTCAGGGTACAGCACCAGCAGCCAGACATTCCACAGGCTTCAGATCACCAGGTTAACACTGGCTTCCCAGAGGCTCCACAGATTACGCCACCTCCCATGATCCTCAGGCTTCAGGCAACTGTGACCACATTAACTTTCCAATACCTTCCGGGGACGACGCTACTCGCCATTATACGGGTCGCTAGCTTGGTCTACCGAGTGTGGCTGTCGGTGGTCTCGCTACAACCACCTCGTTTAAAGGTTATAGGGTTCCACTGACCTTTATCTTCTTCCCTTCTGGCAGCAGCTTTTATTGATAAATAGTTGAGTATATCATGATGTGTGTGTGTTATTTTCTATATGTGTGGAAGATCCTAATTCTATTATCATGGGCATTATGTAGCGAGAACAGTGTTAACTTACTGTTGAACAAATTTTGTAATACGATCATCGTATGAACAGTTATATAACCACCAGCCATAACATTAGCAGTGTTTTGACTTGAACTGACTTCGATTTCATATGAACCACTTGTAACTCTCACCATGATCAGAGGACAATTGACAAATAAAAAAAAATTCTCTATAGTCACGCATCAATAACTCCTCCCATTAGAATGATCGAGATCTGGATGGAAATTATATGATACGAGTAGCCATATTCAGACCAGCTGACCACGACAAGTCACTCAGAGCTCCTGAGGGCAAATAGCAGAGCAGTCCTCCTCAGGCAAGAAGGGCAAGACATTACCTAGCTCTTAATCCCGAACCTGTTGCTAGTTCACCTTGCTTTCTCAATTCGGCATGAATCAGGAGAGTAATCTTTCTTAAGTATCTGACCCTACTCTGTTACTGAATGCAGCAGCAGAGCGTTCCTTGTCACTGATTGGGGACGGCTATCCGGAACACCCGAGTCATATCTCTAGACTTCCCTAGCAACAGCATCAAAGATGGCACGATCCAGGCCATTTAGAAGAAGTACCAAACCATTTCTCAAATAGTGGGGGCCATTATTCTTTTCAGTGTGGTCTCAATCGCTGCTTTGTTGCTCCAATGACATTCTCTAACACTGTAAAAACCCACCTACAGGCTGATAGGTTAGAGTACCATCTGCAGATAAAAGCAAGTAAAAACTATCTGTGATACCTAAAGTGATAATTAGAGTGTTGCAGTGACAAGCTATCCCTCAGACACCACTATC
>JAVBXC010353203.1:0-11329 GCA_034780535.1 Scyllarides nodifer
AGCATGCCGGCTGGTCAGCAGTGTTCGGTGTGTACTGGGAAGTTTGGCTCCCAGCGGCAGATAGTGTTTATCTTGGATTTTTTGGGTGCAGGTCGCTTTTATCTTAGTTTTTGTGGCTTTAATTACCGTTTAGCTTGGATTTTGTGGCAACAGACCGCGTTTTTCTTGGATTTTGTATCTGTATATTGCGTTTATATTGGATTTTTTTGCTGCTAATTGCTATAATCTTCGATAATTTAGCCCTAGATCGTGTTTATCTAGGGATTCGTGGGTACAGATCGCGTTTAACTTGGATTTCCTGGCTGAAATTTACGTTCATCTATGATTTTTTTGCAGCACATCGCAATTATATTGGCTTTTTTTTGTCAAAAATCGCATTTATCATGGATTTTGTGGTAGGAGATCGAGTTTATATTTGATTTTTTGCCTACAGATCGCGTTTATGTTGGATTTTTTTGGCACAAGATTACGTTTATCTAGGATGTTTGGCTGCATCTCGCGTTTATCTTGTATATTTTATCTGCATATCATGTTTATCTCTGATTTTGTGCCTGCTAATCGCCTTTATCTTGCTTTCATCTTGGATTTTTTAGCTGTAGAATGACTTTATCTTGGATTTTGTGGTTGCATTTTGCGTTTATATCGGATTTTCTCTCTGCATATCGAGTTAATCTTGCAATTTTTAACTACATTTCGCGTTTAAGATTAATGTTTTGCTGTTAATTGCACTTATCATGGATAATTGTTTCTTGCAGATCGCGGCTATCTTGGTTTTTGTGGCTTCAGTTAGCATTTATCTTTGATTTTATAGCTGCAAATTGTGTTTATCCTGGGTTTTGTAACAGCATATCGCGTTTATCTTGGATTTTTTAGCTGCTAATCTCTATATTCTTGGATATTTTGGCTGCATATCGTGCTTATCTAGGATTTTGTTGGTACAGATCTCGTTTATCTTGGATTTTGTTCAGCAGATCGCATTTATATTTGATTTCTTGCTATATATCGCGTTTATCATCGAGTTTCTGGCATTTATATTAGCTTTTTTTGCCTAGAGATCGCGTTTATCTTCGATTTTTTAGGCATCAGATTACATTTATCTTGGATGTTTTGGCTGCATCTGACGTTTATCTTGTATATTTTAACTACATATCACGATTATCTCTGATTTTCTGTCTGCCTACAGATCGCGTTTATTTTAGCTTTTTTTGGCACCAGATTACGTTTATCTTGGATTTTTTTGGCTGCAACTTGCATTTATCTTGCATATTCTAACTGCATATCACGTTTATCTCTGATTTTGTAGCTGTAAATCACCTTTATCTTGCGTTTATCTTGTTTTTTTTTCCTAGCTGGAGAATGTCTTTATCTTAGATTTTGTGGTTACAATTTGCGTTTATATTGGTTTTTCTCTCTGCAGATCGCGTTTATCTTGCAATTTTTAACTACATATCGCGTTTATCTTGGATTTTGTAGCTGTTGATTGCACTTATCTTGGATAATCATTTGTTGCATTTCGCGGCTATCTTGGTTTTTCTGGCTTCAGTTAGCATCTATCTTTGATTTTATATTTGCATATCGCGTTTATCTTGGATAATATGGCGGCAGATCGTGATAATCTTGGATTTTTTGGCTGCAGGTCGCTTTTATCTTAATTACCGTTTATTTTGTATTTTTTTGGCTGCAGATCACGTTTTCCTTGGATTTCGTTGTGTTTATATTGGATTTTTTTTGCTGCTAATCTCTATAATCTTGGATAATTTAGCTGCAGATCGTGTTTATCTTTCGTGGGTACAGATCGCGTTTATCTTGGATTTTATGGCTGAAATTCGCGTTCATCTTTGATTTTTTGGCAGCACATCGCAATTATATTGGCTTTTCTTGCTATAAATCGCGATTATCATGGATTTTGTGGTAGGAGATCGCATATATATTGGATTTCTTGCCTACAGATCGCGTTTATCTTGGCTTTTCTTGGCACCAGATTACGTTTATCTTGGATTTTTTGGCTGCATCTCGCGTTTATCTTGCATATTCTAACAGCATATCATGTTTATCTCTGATTTTGTAGCTGCAAATCACGTTTATCTTGCGTTTATCCTGGATTTTATAGCTGCAGAATACGTTTATCTTGGCTTTTGTGTCTGCAGTTTGCATTTATATTGGATTTTATCTCCACAAATTGCGTTTATTTTGCAATTTTTAACTGGATATCGCGTTTATCATCGATTTCGTAGCTGGTAATTGCACATATTTTGAATAATTTTGGTTGCAAATTGCGGCTAGCTTGGCTTATGTGGCTTCAATTTGCGTTCATCCGGGATTTTGTAGTTGCAAATCTCGGTATTTTGGGGTTTTGTAAGTGCATATCGCGTTTATTGCTGCTATTCGCGTTTATCTTGGATAGTATGGCGGCAAATCGTGTTTATCTTGGATTTTTTGGCTTCAGATCGAGATTATCCAATTTGCGTTTATCTTGTATTTTTTTGGCTGCAGATCGTGTTTTTCGTTGATTTCGTATCTGCATATCGCATTTATATAGGAATTTTATTATTTATATTATCTATATTGGCTTTTTTTGCCTATAGATCACGATTATCTTGGATATTTCTGGTACAAGTTTACGTTCATCTTGGATGTTTTGGCTGCATCTCGCGTTTATTTTGTATATTTTAACTGCATATCACGTTTATCTCTGATTTTGTGCCTACTAATAGCGGTTATCTTGTGTTCATCTTAGATTTTCTAGCTGCAAAATGCCTTTATCTTGGATTCTGTGTTTGCAATTTGCGTTTATATTGGATTTTCTATCTGCAGATCGCTTTTATCTTGCAATTTTTAACTACATTTTGCGTTTATCTTGGATTTTGTAGCTTTTAATTGCACATATCTTGGATAATTTTGGTTTCAGATCGCGGCTATCTTGGTTTTTGTGGTTTCATTTAGCTTTTATTTTGGATTTATAGCTCTAAATCTCGTTCATCTTGGGTTTTGTAAGAGCATATCACCTTTATCTTGGGTTTTGTAGCTGGTAAAGGCGTTTATTTTGGATAATGTGGCGGCAGATCGTGTTTATCTTGGAATTTTGGCTGCACATCGCTGTTATCTTAGTTTTATGGCTTTACTTACCGATTTTGTGGCTGCAGAATGCGTTTACTTTGGATTTTGTTGCTGCAATTTGCGTTTATCTTGGATTTTCTTGTTGCAACTCGCGTTTATCTCTCATTTTGTAAAAGCTTATCTCGTTTATCTTGGATTTTGTAGCTGTTAATTCACTTATCTTGGATAATTTTGGATGCATATCGCGGCTATCTTGGTTTTTGTGGCTTCAGTTTACGTTTATCTAGGATTTTGTAACCACAAATCGCATTTATCTTGAATTTTTTAACTGCATATCGCTTTTGTCTTGGATTTTATAGCTGCTAATCGCGTTTATCTTGGATAATACGGCAGCAAATCGTGTTTATCTCTGATTTTTTGGCTGCAAATCACGTTTATTTTATTTTTTTTGTTTTATTTTGCGTTTATCTTGGATTTTGTGGCTGCAGACCGCGTTTTTCTTGGATTTCGTATCTGCATATTGCGATTATATTGGATATTTTGTTGCTAATCGCTATAATCTTGGATAATTTAGCTGCAGATCGCATTTATCTTGGATTATCTGGCTGAAATACGCGTTCATCTTGGATTTTTTGGGCAGCACATCGCAATTATATTGGCTTTTCTTGCTATAAATCGCGATTATCATGGATTTTGTGGCAGATCTCGTTATATTGGATTTTTTGCCTACAGATCGCGTATATTTTGGCTTTTTTTTTGGCACCAGATTACGTTTATCTTTAATTTTTTGGCTGCATCTCGCGTTTATCTTGCATATTCAAATTGCATATCACTTTTAGCTCTGATTTTGTAGCTGCAAATCACGTTTTTCTTGCGTTTATCTTCGATTTTCTAGGTGGAAAATACCTTTATCTTGGATTTAGTGGTTGCAATATGCGTTTATATTGGATTTTCTTCCTGCAGATCGCGTTTATGTTGCAATTTTTAAATACATATTGCGTTTATCTTGGCTTCTGTAGCAGTTAATTGCACTTACCTTATATATATATATTTTTTTTCATATCGCAGTTATTTTTGTTTTTGTGGCTTCAGTTAGCATTAATCTTTGATGTTATAGCTGCGAATCGCGTTTATCTTGGGTTAGTAAAACCATATCGCGTTTATCTTGGGTTTTGTAGCTGGTAATCGCGTTTTTTTTTATAATATGGCGGCAGAGCGTGTTTATCTTGCTTTTTTTTTTTTGGCTGTAGATCGCTTTTATCTTAATTTTTGTGCCTGCAATTACCGTGTATCTTTGGATTTTATGGCTGTAGACCGCGTTTTTCTTGGATTTCGTATCTGCATATCGCGTTTATATTGTTTGTTTTTTGCTGCTAATCGCTATAATCTTGGAAAATTTAGCTGTAGATTGTGTTTATCTAGAGTTTCGTGGGTACAGATCGCGTTTATCTTGGATTTTCTGCTGAAATTCGCTTTCATCTATAACTTTTTGGCAGCACATCGCAATTACATTGGCTTTTCTTGCTAAAAAATTGCGTTTATTATGGATTTTGTGGTAGATCTCGTATATATTGGATTTTTTGCTTACAGATCGCGTTTATCTTGGATTATTTTTGGCACAAGATTACGTTTATCATGGATGTTTTGGCTGCATCTCGCGTTTATCTTGTGTATTTTAACTGCATAGCACGTTTATCTCTGATTTTGTGCATGCTAATCGCGGTTATCTTACGTTCATCTTGGATTTTCTAGCTACAGAATGACTTTATCTTGGATTCTGTTGGTTGGAATTTGCGTTTATATTGGATTTTCACTCTGCAGTTCGCTTTAATCTTGCAATTTTTAACCACATTTCGCGTATATAATTGGATTTTGTAGCTGTTAATTGCACTTATCTTGGATAATTTTTTTTTTTTTGAAGATCGTGGCTATCTTGGTTTTTGTAGCTTCAGTTAGCATTTAACTTTGATTTTATAGCTCCAAATCGCGTTTATCTTGGGTTTTGTAACAGCATAACGCGTTTATCTTAGGTTTTGTAACTTGTAATCGCGTTTATTTTGAATAATGTGGCGGCAGATCGTGTTTATCTTGTATTTTTTGGCTGCAGATCGCTTTATCTTAGTTATTGTGGCTTTATTTACCATTTATTTTGGATTTTGTGGCTGCAGATCGCGTTCTTCTTGGATTTCATATCTGCATATCGCGTTTATATTGAATTGTTTTGCTGATAATCGTTATAATCTTAGAAAATTTAGCTGCAGATCGTGTTTATCTAGGGTTTCGTGGGTACAGATCGCGTTTATCTTGGGGTTTCTTGCTGAAATTCACGTTTATCTTGCTTTTTTTGGCAGCACATCGCAATTATATTGGCTTTCCTTGCTATAAATTGCGTTTATCATGGATTTACTGGTAGGAGGTCGCGTTTATATTGGCTTTTTTGCATAGAGATCGCGTTTATCTTGTCTTTTTTTTGGAATCAGATTACGTTTATCTTGGATTTTTAGGCTGCATCTCGCTTTTATCCTGCATATTCTAACTGCATATCACGTTTATCTCTGATTTTATAATTGCAAATCACATTTATATTGCGTTTATCTTGGATTTTCTAGCTGCAGAATGCGTTTATATTGGATTTTGTGTCTGCAATTTGCGTTTATATTGGATTTTCTCTTTGGAGATCGCGTTTTTCTTAACCTGCAGATCGATTTTATCTTAGTTTTTGTGGCTTTAATTACCGTTTATTTTGGATTTTGTGGGCAGATCGCGTTTTCCTTGGATTTCGTATCTGCATATCGCGTTTATATTGGAGTTTTTCCTGCTAATCGCTATAATTTGTGATAATTTAGCTACAGATCGTGTTTATCCAGGGTTTCGTGGGTAAAGATCGCGTTTATCTTGGATTTTCTGGCTGAAATTCGCGTTCATCTTGGATTTTTTGCCAGCACATCGCAATTATATTGCCTTTTCTTGCTATAAATCGCGTTTATCATGTCTTTTGTGGCAGGAGATCGCGTTTATATTGGCTTTTTTGCCTACAGATCGCGTTTATTTATTTTTTTTTTGGCACCATATTACATTTATCTTGGGATTTTTGGGCTGCATCTCGCGTTTATATTGCATATTCTAACTGCATATCACGTTTATCTTGCGTTTATCTTCATTTTCTAGCTGCAGAATGCCTTTATTTTGGATTTTGTGATTGCAGTTTGCGTTTATATTGGATTTTCTCTCTGCAGATCGCGTTTATCTTGCAATTTCTAACTACATATCGCGTTTATCTTGGCTTTTGTAGTTGTTAATTGCACTTAACTTGGATACTTTTTTTTCTTTTGCAGATCGCGGCTATCTTTGTATTTTTTTTTGGCTTCAGCAACATTTTTCTTTGATTTTATAGCTGCAAATCGCGTTTATCTTGTTTTTTTTTAACAGCATATCACGTTTATTTTGGGCTTTTCCTAGCAATCGCGTCTATTTTGGATAATATGGCGACAGATCGTGTTTATATTGAATTTTTTGGCTGCAGACCGCTTTTATCTTAGATTTTTGTGGCATTAATAACCATTTTTTTTTTATTTTGTGGCATTAATAACCATTTTTTTTTATTTTGTGGCTGCAGATCGCGTTTTTCTTGGATTTCGTATCCGCATATCACGATTATATAGATTTTTTTTGCTGCTAATCGCAATAAGCTTTGAAAATTTAGCAGCAGATCGTGTTTATCTAGGGTTTCGTGGGTACAGATCGCGTTTATCTTGGATTTTCTGGCTGAAATTCGCGTTTTTCTTGTTTTTTTTCGCAGCACATCGCATTTATATTAGCTTTTCTTGCTATAATTCACGTTTATCGTGGATTTTGTGGTAGGAGATCGCGTTTATATTGGATTTTTTGCCTGGAGATCGCGTTTATCTTGTCTATTTTTTTGCACCAGATAACGTTTATCTTGGATTTTTTTGCTGCATCTCGCGGGTATCTTGCATATTCTAACTGCATATGGAATTTATCTCTGATTTTGTAGCTGCAAATCACGTTTATCTTGAATTTTCTAGCTGCAGAATGCGTTTATCCTGGATTTTGTGTCTGAAATTTCTGCTTATATTGGATTTTCTCTCTGCAGATCGCGTTTATCTTGCAATGTTTAACTGCATATCGCGTTTATCATCGATTTCGTACCTGTTAATATCACTTATCTTGGATAATTTTGGATGCAAATTGCGGCTATCTAGGCTTATGTGGTTTCAGTTTGCGTTTATCTTGGATTTTGTAGCTGCAAATTGCGTTTATCTTGGGTTTTGTAACTGCATATCGCGGTTATCTTGGATTTTATTGCTGCTATTCCCGTTTATCTTGGATAATATGGCGGCAAATCGTGTTTATCTTGGATTTTTTGGCTGCAGATCAAGATTATCTTAGATTTTGTGGCTTCAATTTGCGTATATCCTGTACTTTTTTGCTGCAGATTGCGTTTCTCGTGATTTCGTATTGGCATATCTCGTTTATATATGATTTTTTAGCTGGTAGTCGCTACAATCATGGATAATTTGGCCGCCGATTGTGTTCATCTAGGGTTTTGTGGATACAGATCGCGTTATCATGGATTTTGTGGCTGCAATTCGCGTTTGTTTTTGATTTTGTGGCAGCAGATCGCGTTTATATTTGATTTTCTTGCCATACATCGCGTTTATCATGGAGTTTGTGGCAAGAGATCGCATTTATATTGGACTTTTTTTTTTTTTGCCTACAGATCGCGTTTATCTTGGATTTATTTTTTTTTTGGCACCAGATTACGTTTATCTTGGAAGTTTTGGCTGCATCTCGCGTATATTTTGTATATTTTAACTGCATATCACGTTTATCTCTGATTTTGTACCTGCTAATCGCGTTTATCTTGCGTTCATCTTGGATTTTCTAGCTGCAGAATGCCTTTATCTTGGTTTTTGTGGTTGCAATTTGCGTTTATATTGGATTTTCTCCCTGCAGATCGCGTTTATCTTCCAATTTTTAATTACATTTTGCGTTTATCTTGGATTTTGTAGCTGTTAATTGCACTTATCTTGGATAACTTTGGTTGCAGATCGTGGCTATCTTGGATTTGGTGGCTTCAATTAGCGTTTATCTTGGATTTTCTAGCTGCAAATCGCGTTTATCTTGGTTTTTTTAAGAGCATATCGCGTTTTTCATGGGTTTTGTGGCTGGTAATCGCGTTTATTTTGGATAATATGGCGGAAGTTCGTGTTTATCTTTGATTTTTTGGCTACAGATCGCTTTCATCTTAATTTTTGTGGCTTTAATTACCGTTTATCTTGGATTTTTGTGCCTGCAGAATGCTTTTGTCTTGAATTTTGTGGCTGCAGTTCGCGTATATATTGGATTTTCTTGCTGATCGCGTTTATCTCTCATTTTGTAAAAGCTTATTGCGTTTATCTTGGATTTTGTAGCTGTTAATTGCACTTATTTTGGATAATTTTGGTTGCATATCGCGGCTATCTTGGTTTTTGTGGCTCCAGTTTGTGTTTATCTAGGATTTTTAACTGCAAAACGCGTTTATATTGGGTTTTGTAACTGCATATCGCGTTTATCTTGACTTTTATAGCTGCTAATCGCCTTTATCTTGGATAATATGGCAACAAATCGTGTTTAACTCTGATTTTTTTGGCTGTAGAACGAGTTTATTTTATTTTGTGTGCTTTAATTTGCTTTTATCTTGGGTTTTGTGGCTGCAGACCGCGTTTTTCTTGGATTTTGTATCTGCATATCGCGTTTAAATTGGATTTTTTTTTTTTGCTGCTAATCGCTATAATCTTGGATACTTTAGCTGCAGATCGTTTTTATCTATGGTTTCGTGGGTGCACATCGCGTTCATTTTGGATTTTCTAGCTGAAATTCGCGTTTATCTTGGATTTTTTGGCAGCACGTCGCAGTTATATTGGCTTTTCTTGCTATAAATTGCTTTTATCATTGGTTTTGTGGTAGTAGATCGCTTTTATACTGGATTTTTTTTTTTTGCCTACAGATCGCGTTTATCTTGTTTTTTTTTAACAACAGATTACGTTTAACTTGGATTTTTTGGCTGAATCTCGCGTTTATATTGCATATTCTAACTGCATATTACGTTTATCTCTGATTTTGTACCTGCAAATAACGTTTATCTTGCGTTTATCTTGGATTATCTACCTGCAGAATGCGTTTATCTTGGATTTTGTGTCTGCAATTTGCGTTTATATTGGATTTTCTCTTTGCAGATCGCGTTTATCTTGGAATTTTTAACTGCATGTCGCGTTTATCATCAATTTCGTATCTGTTAATTGCATTTTTCTTGGATAATTTTGGTTGCAAATTACGGCTATCTTGGCTTATGTGGTTTCAATTCGCGTTGATCTGGGATTCTGTAACCGCATCTCGCGTTTATCTTGGATTTTATTGCTGCTACTCCTGTTTGTCTTGGATAATATGGCGGCAATTCATGTTTATGTTGTATTTTTTGGCTGCAGATCAAGATTATCTTAGATTTTGTCCAATTTGCATTTATCTTGTATTTTTTGACTGCAGATCGCGTTTTCGTGGATTTCGTATCTGCATATCTCGTTTATATTGGCTTTTTTTTAGCTGCTAATCGCTATAATCTTGGATAATTTGGCTGCAGATCGTGTTTATCTAGGGTTTTGTGGTTACAAATCGTGTTTATCTAGGATTTTGTGGCAGCAATCCGCGTTTATCTCTGGATTTTGTATCAGCAGATCGCTTTTATATTTGAATTTCTTGCTATAAATCGCGTTTATCATGGAGTTTGGGCAGGATCTCATTTATACTGGATTTTTTTGCCTACAGATCGCGTTTATCTTGGATTTTTTTGGCATAAGATTACGTTTATCTTGAATGTTTAGGCTTCATCCCGCGTTTATCTTGTATATTCTAATTGCATATCACGTTTATCTCTGATTTTGTGCCTGCTAATCGCGTTTATCTTGCGTTCATATTGTATTTGCTAGCTGCAGAATGCCTTTATCTTGGATTTTGTGGCTGCAATTTGCATTTATATTGAATTTTCTCTCTGCAGATCACGTTAATCTTGCAATTTTTAACTACATTTAGCGTTAATAATTGGATTTTGTAGCTTGTAATTGCACTTATATTGGATAATGTTGGTTGCACATCGCAGCTATCTTGGTTTTTGTGGTTTCACTTAGCGTTTATCATGGAATTTAAAGCTGCAAATCGCGTTTATCTTGGGTTTTGTAACAGCATATCGTGTTTATCTTGGGTTTTGTAGCTGGAAATCGCGTTTATTTTGAATAATATGGCGGCAGATCGTGTTTATCTTGAATTTTTTGGCTGCAGATCGCTTTTATCTTAGTTTTTGTGTCTTTAATCACCGTTGATCTTGGGTTTTATGGCTGCAGAATCCGCTTGTCTTGGATTTTGTGGCTGCAGAATGCGTTTATCTTGATTTTGTGGCTGCAATTCGCGTTTACCTTGGATTTTCCCTCTGCAGATAGCGTTTATCTCTCATTTTGTAAATGCTTATTGCGTTTATCTTGAATTTTGTACCTGTTAATTGTACTTATCTTGGATAATTTTGGTTGCATATCGCAGCTACCTTGGCTTTTGTGGCTTCAGTTTGCGTTTATCTACGATTTTGTAACTGCAAATCGCGTTTATCTTGGCTTTTGTAACTGCATATCGCGTTTATCTTGGATGTTATTGCTGCTAATCGCGTTTATCTTGGATAATATGGCAGCAAATCGTGTTTGTCTCTGATTTCTTGGCTGCAGATCGAGTTTATTTTATAATGTGTTTCTTTTAATTTGCGTTGATCTTGGATTTTTTGGCAGCAGCCAGCGTTTTCCTTGGATTTCGTATCTGCATATCACGTTTATATTGGCTTTTTTCGCTGCTATTCGGTATAATCTTCAATAATTTAGCTGCAGATCGTGTTTATGTAGGGCTTCGTCGGAAGAGATTGAGTTTATCTTGTCTTTTCTGGCTGAAATTCGCGTTCATCTTGTATTTTTTTTTGGCAGTATATCGCAATTATATAGGCTTTTCTTGCATAAATCGCGTTTATCATGGATTTTGTGGTAGGAGATCATGTTTATATTGGATTTTTTGTCTACAGAGAGCATAAATTTTGGCTTTTATTTTTGGCACCAGATTACGTTTATCTTGGATTTTTTTGGCTGCATCTCGAGTTTATCTTCCATATTATAACTGCATATCACGTTTATCTATGATTTTGTAGCTGCAAATCACGTTTATCTTGCGTTTATCTTGGATT
>JAVBXC010364256.1:0-11304 GCA_034780535.1 Scyllarides nodifer
GGCACTCACCCCGGCCCCATCCAGCCTCACAAACAGTAAACTCAGTGTCCTCTAAACCCCAGTCAGCACCCCTCTACCACATGGCACCTTGGGGCTGACTCGTCAGCGCTGTGTTGACGCCAACACGGCGCTGACAGCCTTCCCCCACGAGTCACTCCGCAAAACCCTCAAGCAAACAAAGTCTGTCGGTAGAGCGTATCAGCTCCCGGTTCATGGTTTTCACTTTTGCCTGTCGCACCAGACCATCAGCTCCCGGCATGACCTCGATCACTCTGCCCAGCGGCCATTTGCAACGCGGCAGGTCTCCTGTCGTGACGAGGACCATGTCTCCTTCCTTGAAGTTTCGCCTTGGCCTAACGTACTTGTGTCTTTGGCGGAGCATCGGGATATACTCTCGAGCGAACCTCTGCCAAAACTTCTCCGCCATCACCTGAACGTGCCGCCACCTTCGCCGGTAAGAAACACTTAAATCTTCTCCTGGTGCCGATATACCCAAGTCGCTCCCCCCTCGAAGGAGATGTCCTGGGGTCAATGCCTCTAGGTCCTTTGGATCGTCCGACACTGGTGTGATCGGGCGGCTGTTAATTACGGACTCAACTTCGCAGAACAGGGTCATCAGGCGGTAGTCGTCGATGGACTGACTGCCAATTATTGCTCGCAGTATCTTCTTCGCCGTGCCTATCTGTCTCTCCCATGCCCCACCCATATGCGGGGCTCCTGGCGGGATGAAAATCCAGTCGATTCCTTTCTGTTGCAGTTTCTTCGTCACTCCATCGTCCTTCCGTAGTCTTCTCATGGCCGCCCTAATCTCCTTGCTCGCGGCCACCATATTGGTACCATTATCCGATCTTATCCTCTCCGGGGTACCCCGGCGACTCACGAATCTCGTGATCGCATTGAGGAGAGCGTCTGCGTCCAGCGCATCAAGCACCTCCAGATGTACAGCCCTCGTCGTCATACATGTGAACATACATCCGAACCTTTTGATTTGTTTCCTTCCGTGCTTCACCATGATGGGACCGAAGGCATCCAATCCTGTCGACCGAAATGGCTCGCCCCCCGGTTCCACCCTGTCCCGAGGGAGGTCTGCCTCCCTCTGTCTTTGTGGCCTGAAGTTGTTGCGTCGACAGACAGTGCAGTGTCGTAGGATCCGACTGATGGTAGCTCGGGACCTCGGAATCCAAAATCGCTCTCGCAAGAGAGCCAGCGTATGCTCACGGCCCGAGTGCCCAGCTAGTAAGCTATGCACTTCAGAAATGATAAGCTTAGTGACAGGATGATCCGCCGGCAGGAGTATCATCTTGGTCGCATCAGGCTGAGCTCGACACAGCCTCTCTCCCACTCTGATGAGTCCTTCATGCACATATGGCTCCAATCGGTATAAAGAGCTGCTCCGCTTCATCTTTTGTTGTTCGATGTCCGCAACTTCCTCCCTGTAGGCTTCAAGCTGCACTTGCCTGAGTATCACCCGTTCCGCTGCCATTAATTCGGCTCTGTCTAGGCTCCCGCAGGTCTCAGAATTTCCCTTTCGTAGCAGTCTTCCAAAGGTCCGTCTCAGCCAGGCCACCGCCCTCTTCAGGTCCTGCCAGGAGGAGTATCTTCTCCAAAGCGACTGTAATGGATCACGGCCAGAGTGGCAGGTACCCGCGAGCGCCGCAATCTCACGCTTGACCTCTGGGTCTCCTTCCGCAACCTTCGTTTCTGCTTGACTCCTAGGCCACCTCTCCGAGGGTCGCCTCAGAAAATCAGGGCCATTGAGCCATTTATTCCCTCTCATCATATCATCGGCTGCCTGACCTCTGGTGGCATCATCAGCTGGATTCAGAGTAGTCCGAATGTGTCGCCACTGCCGAGGTGAGGTTCTCTCACGTATAAAGGCGAGGCGATTGGCGACGAAGGTGTGATACCGTTTGTCATCATTGTTAATGTAGCCCAGTACGACCGTGCTGTCCGTCCAGAACACTGACTCGTGCAGAGTAGCTTGCAGCTCCTTCTTCACCCTCTCCTCTCCCTTCACGGCCATGACTGCGGCGCACAACTCGAGCCTGGGAATAGTCAGCTGCTTAAGGGGGGCCAATCTCGACCTTCCTTGTACGAATGTGCAGGAAATTTCACTCTCGGCATTCACCCCCGTCAGATAGGTCACCGACGCATAAGCAACCTGAGACGCATCGCAGAAGTGGTGGAGCTGCAGCCGAGACATTCCCTTAACTCCTTCCTTGAAGTAACATCGAGCCACCCTCAGCGCCCCAAGCCTTTCCAGTCCTCGCAACCACTGTCGCCACTCAGTTATGTGTCCAGGAGTAAGTGGCTCGTCCCATCCCAGCCTTCTTCTGCACTCCTCTTGAAACATTAGTTTAGCCGTGATGGTCACTGGGCACGCGAAGCCCAAGGGATCATAAATTGAACTCACAACAGCCAGAAGCCCCCTCCTGGTCATAGGCCGATCAGGAACAGTTAATCTTACCCCAAAGCTGTCCTTCTCTTAGTCCCACGTCAAGCCCAAGGCCCGCTCAGCGGGCAGCCTGTCCCCACACAATTCAATTTCACTCACGCCAGCTCCCCGTTCTTCGGCAGCTATAGTGCTGAGTACCCCACGGCAGTTACTGACCCACTTGGTCAATCTGAATCCTCCTCGTGAGACCAGTTCCCGTAACTGACTAGCCGCCTCGATGGCCCCCGGGGCGATGGACAGCGAAATGAGCAGGTCATCAACATAAAACCCTTCTATGTGGGCGGTCACGTGCGGGTACTGGCCTCCAAAGTCCTGAAACGTGCGTCTTAAGGCATACGATGCACAGGAGGGGCTCCAGACACCTCCGAACAGGTGAACGGTCATCCGGAACGTAGCTGGCACTGAGTCAAGGTCCCCTCTCGGCCACCACAGGAAACACAGGGCATCTCTATCCCGTTCAGGTACCTTCACTTGGTGAAACATTGCCTCGATATCAGCCATCAGCGCCACCGGTTCCTTTCGGAAGCGCATTAGGACTCCTGTCAACTTATTCGTGAGATCCGGGCCCTGGGCCACCACCTGATTCAAGGAGATTCCTCGAACCGGCGCTGCACAATCAAATACAACCCGGGTCTTGGCCGGTTTGTTAGGGTTAAAAACAGGGTGATGTGTTATATACCGCTCATACCCTGGTCGGTTCACACTTCTATCCCATGGTGCTCGCTCAGCATAGCCCTTTTCCACTAGCTTTTCCATCTCTTCTGTGTATCTCGCCCGGAGATCTTTACTCCTGAGTAGGCGCCGCTTTAGACCCTGTAGACGTTGCTTCGCTAGTATTAGGTTGTCCGCCATCCATGGCACTTCGTTCTTGAATGGTATAGGGAGCTGGTAATGACCGTCTACCATACTTCCTTGTTCATCCCATAGACGAATCACATCCCGGTCCCGTGCTGACATGGGTTGAGTGTCGCTGCTTACTCCATGGGCATTCTCGGCCTCCCAAAGGCGGCCGATCATTTCTTCTACGCTGCGTTCGGTAGTAGTCACATCCCTCCAGGTTGAACAATTGAGGTAGAAACTGCCCTGGGGCACCCTATTCGCCTCCATAGGTCCACTGACGACCCATCCAAGTTGTGTCCTGATCGCAAAGGGGCCCCCTTCTGGCCCGATGCGGGAATCTAATGGCGCCAGAGCTTCTGGGCAGTCCTGCCCAATCAGTAATCCAACGGGCCGCTCACCGATATGAGGATAGGGGATATCCCGCAGATGCGGACAGTTCAGAGTTTGAGGGATGGTAGCCGCTGAGCTCGCCAAGGGGAAAGGCAGGTCATCTACCACCAGAACATCAGTCAGCCTCAAGCAGCGGGACGTCGTCATCCCTCGGACGCTGATGTCCACCAACGGCAGTTCTTGTCCTCGCTCAGCAAGGAGCATAGTTATGTTGAGCCACTCAGAGCCAGTCACACGAAGTCCCGCTTGGTCCACTGTGTCGCGGGTGACGTAGGATCGGTCGCTACCCGAATCAAGAAGTGCCTTGACCTTGACACCCTTATTCGTCCGGCTCCCTAAGACACGAACAACCATGATTGGCAGAGCGACCCTAGGTCCGGCTAGTCATTGTCTCTCAGTGTGCTCTTCTGCTCTTCCTTTGGAGGAGCCTGCCCCGAATGAGCTCGACTCCCCGTTGCCCCTCTTTCTTGCACCTTCGGTAACCCCTTCCTTAATGTCATCCTCATCATGGGGCCTTTTCTTCAGATAGCGGGTTTCGGTCGAAACCATGTGCAGAAGTCGGGCATGCCGTCTGCCGCACCCGCCGATATCACATGGCAGAAAGCCAGATTTGCAGAATGCCGCCATGTGCCTGCCCTTTAAACAGAGGAAGCAAAGTTGTTCCTTCTTGACCCACTCAACTCTCTCCTGGACTGCCATGCCCTTAAATCTTCTGCATCCCGTGAGACCATGGGGTTCCTAGCACAGCGGGCAAGCCATGGACCCGCCGGTCGTCAGCCCCATAGCCCTTCGATCTGATCGACGCTCCCCAGATTCTACCTGACCCGTAGTCCTTCGATCC
This sequence comes from Scyllarides nodifer, assembly GCA_034780535.1. NCBI lineage: Eukaryota > Metazoa > Arthropoda > Malacostraca > Decapoda > Scyllaridae > Scyllarides > Scyllarides nodifer. The sequence continues at coordinate 4,527 of JAVBXC010364256.1, forward strand.
GACCGACGTTCCCCAGATTCTACCTGACCCATAGTCCTCCGATCTGATCGACGTTCCCCAGATTCTGCCTCTGACCGGGAGCTCCCCTGTAGCATCACTTTCGCTTGCCGGTCCAAGAAGGCGTGAATCTCCTCAGCAGTCATAAACCTCTCCTCGCTGCCTTGTATATCAGCAGAGTGGGTATGGTACCTCTCGAGGACTGCACTAGGCAGCCGAGCAACGATCCGTGCGGTAACATAGCTATGACTGAGTATCCCTACTTTCGTCCAAGAGGCTCGAGCTCGTTATCATCTCACGAACCATGGGGGCACATAATTTAATGAGGTAGTCCAGCTTGTACTTATCCCGGATGCTGGTGTCGCCGACCTGGCGGTCAAACTGTCGGATGAACGTCGTATATTCAATATAGGATTTTCCTTCAAACCTTTCTACTCGCTCATAGTTTTGCAAATTAATAGCCTCCACTATATCTTCCGCTGGTCTGCGCTCAATACTTGCCAAGGAGCTCCTCTGTGGCACTGATCCCTGCTCAGTGCTCGTCACGGAGCCCTCCCGGCGGTTAACCGCGCAGTCAGCTAGGCCTAATGTCTGTTGTTCAGAAAGGGAGGTGACGGGCCTCGTCAGGCCTCGCCGGGCCTGGTGTACAGTCTCCTCATTACCTCCCGACGAGTCATTATCCCGTTCGCTTCGACGGTTCTGTTGATTCCTTTCGAGGCCGTCCAACCTCTTACTGATTGCATCGTCCAATTTCTTACTCATTGCATTTTCCAGCCTGTCGCTAAGAGCACTAAACATCCGATGCATGTCCTCAGCAAAACCGAGAGCACTCCCAAAATCATACCGGTGCGATTGCTGATCGGGAATCGACTGTTGACCGTCACGATCGTACTCCTCGTCTCTGGCCCGCATCTTTGCAACAAATTATCTTCACCTCAGCCTCGATCCTCTCGGCTCGCAATAGCTTATGACGAATAGTTCACCTTAGACCCAACCCTCTCGAGTCTGCAACAAATAGTTCACCTTAGACTCAACCCTCTCGAGTCCGCACTGGTTCGTGGTAGAATGATGTCGCCTGAGACCCAACCCTCTTGGGTCTGCAATAGTTCATGGTAGAACAATGTCACCTTTAGACCCAACCCTCTTGGGCCGGCAATAGTTAGACCCAACCCTCTCGAGTCTGCAACAAATAGTTCACCTTAGACTCGACCCTCTCGAGTCTGCAACAGATGGTTCACCTTAGACTCGACCCTCTCGAGTCTGCACCGGTTCGTGGTAGAATGATGTCGCCTCGGACCCAACCCTCTTGGGTCTGCAATAGTTCGTGGTAGAACAACGTCACCTTCAGACCCAACCCTCTTGGGTCTGCAGCAGTTCGCTAATTTCGTAAACAACTGGTACAACTCACTAACCTGTTTGCATGAGGGAAGTCGCCGTAGAAGCTGAGTGGAAGAAGAAGGGGGGGGGCTCGGAGCGCTCAGCAAACCCGCTGGGCATTCATCAATACTCACACTCTCTTACCTCACAGACACTCCTGAATTTTTCGTTCGCCCTAACACCTGTATTCACGCTTGTCTCAACAATAACCCATATCACTCTTTATCTTTGCTATATCACATCGACTCTAGTCAGTTCAGTCAAAGGATATCACACAATCCACTATTCACGAAGCTGAAGACGTCGCTCCACACCAGTCTTCCACTTCCCACATCCACCAGTCGGTCGTCAATTCGGTCTCGCCAAACGTCGTCATCCACCACAGAAGTTCCACTGTCACCGCCGGCACCCAGGAGCCCGGTGATCAGGGATGATTAAGACCCGTTGTTCTCACTCACACTTTATTGCTAGTACATTGACGTGAGGTGGAACCTGTAAACAATACGTTCCATGTAATCCTAAGCTACAACCACTACATCCAAGCTACTAAGTCACAACTGTGTCCATTAATTAACTACAATACTGGCCATAATCAGACCTTTAACACTCATTAAACATACAGCATGGTGGTGAAGCCATCTAAATATATCATTGGATACAAGTAACGAAGCTCAATTACTTCACTAATCGCTAGGTTAACACTCACTTCATGACGGGTCAATGCTGGGTTGGCGCTCAGAATGTGGTAACTCTACGGCGGTTCGACGCCGTTACTGGCTCACTCCAGTTACGTACGTCCAGCTCTCGTTATAGTCTGCAAGCTTCTGCCACTACCCCAAACTATTCTCTCACACCAAAGGTGGGCCTCTCACGCCCATACACACATACATACACACATACATCGTAGACAAAGCGCCTTTTCAGTTTACACTTGTAGAACCCGCCATGAATCTAAAACTCTCAAGTCTCGGGGACAGCCTGTATGGGTCCCGCGGGACCTCCCACCCTCACCTCCATTTGGCCTGATAGATAACGGGCACTCACCCCGGCCCCATCCAGCCTCACAAACAGTAAACTCAGTGTCCTCTAAACCCCAGTCAGCACCCCTCTACAACATGGCAAATGGAATCACTGAAAACACACAAATCGCATGCCAAGAAATGAGGGAGTAAGGACAAATATTATCAAGACATTAAAAAGAAATGACCCCAAAACATATTACAAGTTATTCCACTGTGTTAGTGAAAATAATTAGGTATTCAGTATTGCAAATGGGGAAATTTCCTGACTTCATATGTCTGAAATTTCTTACTGGTGTGTATGAGGTGCGCCCGACTTATGAGTTTTCCATTCTGAAAACAAGGTGTGCCTTATAAATGGCAATTTACAATATATTTATCTTTTTCTGCTTTAAATATATCTCCTTGTATCTAGCTTTAAAGTTTAATCTCACTATTAAACACATTCTTGCTGTTTAAGCAATCATCTAGCTACTGTTTCAATTGCATGACAGATTGAGGAAATTCTTGATAAACAGTGAGGGATGCACAGCCATATACTGGGAGAATAAATATGAAGTTATGAAAATGGAAAAAATAGGGGAAGCAAAGGTGAGATGAGCAGACAGATTCTTTATATGATATCACATGATGGATGATATATAAACAATTACTGAAGCAAGGTTGATAGTTTGAGGATACTGAGCGATTCCATAGGCTCCGTGTAAAGCCCTGGAGACATAGCAGCAACTGTTAATTCCTTCTACCAGTCACAGATGACCCGTAAATGGAGGCCAAACAGGAATAAGCCTGGTATTCCCTGTGATGCCATTCATTATGCTGCCCAGGATGGCTATTACTATGATGGGAGTTTCTGAAATACAAGATGAACGGCTGACATGGAGGAATGTACCACACTTCCCATAAATAATAAATTACACAACATGATTCAGCTGCAAAATTTAGGATAAAATAAGAAGCAATGATACGAGCAATATATATCAAAAAACACTACAATATCTACAACTACCCTCAGACAAATTTCCACTATATCTGATCAACAAGTTTAAAGGTATTTTTCTGGGGATCTGTAATGATATGGAAATGGGTTTTGTAAATTGGCACATTCTCCTGGTTCTGAAGTTCATCGTAGAAGCGTTTTATAAATCTGTGATCCCAGTTTGGGCTCACTTTCTCAGTTGTCATCACAACTCGTCCATTTTCTTTGGCAAAGAGAGTACAGTCTCGTCCAATACCAACCTGAAATTATGATTAAAAACTGGTGAGTATATGATGACTTAAAAGACAAAACTTCATTATACAGTACTTGATTTCAGACAAAAATAGAGAAGACTTGAGGAAGGGCTTCATTCTCTGCAAAGGCCTCACTCACCATCCCGAGTTCACATTAATTTTCCTAATGCTGTACCCACAGACACTGAAAGAATCTTCTAGTCTTTTTCACCTTACATGCTGCATCAACCTTTTCATTAAACCTAAAATTGTTGTAATTACCTATAACCTATTTGTAATTACCTATTTGTATAATACAGGGAAGGAGTTCTACACTCGTGGGGTCCCATCCCTTGAACTATCTCTATTATCATACATCTTTTTAAACTTATGTATACTGTCAGCATTTGCAGTTTCATCACTTACTTTACTCCATGCATCCACCACTGTTACTGAAAAAATACTTCTTCAGATCCTTTCCGACACGTTTCTTTTTTAGCTCCCTACTATGACTTCTACCAGCAGGTATTTCAAAGAAATACCTGCTATCAATATCATCGTACTGGTTTAGTATCTTGAAGGTTGTGATCAAGTCTCCCCTTACTGTTCTTTCTTCCATGGTGGGCAAACCTAAGGTCTTCAGCCTCTTTCTATAACTCAACTCTCTAATCTCAGGAACGATTTTGGCGTGTGTGTGGGTGTGTGTAAAACTGTGCATGTAGATACATACATTCCTGCTCGGTAACTCTGTGGTTCTCGTAAAATGATTTGTGGATGTGGATATTTGTGTAAGGATGTGTTTCAGTGTTCTATGTGAGAGAAGATTGCAACTGTTTATGTCTCATCATCTCGATGTACGTGTTGTCTTCTGATGTAAACTGTAACATTAATGACAACAAGACCAGCAGTGGTGTGGGAGGAACTAGTAACTAAGAGGCCTGAGCTTTGTAATGCTGGTGAGAACTAGTTACTGGGAGGCCTGAGCTCTGTAATGCTTGTGAGAACTAGTCACAATGAAGCCTGAGCTCTGTAATGCTGGTGAATACTAGTTACTGGGAGGCCTGAGCTCTGTAATGCTGGTGAGTACTAGTCACTAGGAGGCATGAGCTCTGTAATGCTGGTGAGTACTAGTCACTAGAAGGTCTGAACTCTGTAATGCTGGTGAGTACTAGTCACTAGGAATACTGAGCTCTGTAATGGTGGCGAGAACTAGTCACTGGGAGGTCTAAGTTCTGTAAAGTTAGTAAGAACTGGTCAATAGGAGGCCTGAGCTGTGTAAGGCTGGGAAGAACTAATCACTAGGAAGCCTGGGCTCTGTCAGGCTGGGAGGAACTAGTTACTAGCAGGCCTGGGCTCTGAAAGGCCATACTGTCATGTCCATTATGCTGTCTTTTTTTGTCGCAAAATCAGTGATAAAGATTTTAATTTCATAAATTTTTAAAACAATGTTAATTATAAACAGTGACTAAGTAAAGCACAAACACTTCTCTTGCTTATCGTTCTTACTTCAGGTCAAAGTCTGATATGTTCTTCGTTGTTCAGGAAGTTTTCAGAGTTATATACTCCCTGACTTTTTAAGATATGATGAGGATTTGTTTCCCACAGTCCGGCGGTGTCCATCACTGCTGTGGGTGCAGATCTCAAAACAGCTGCAACCCTTCCTGATGAAGACCATAGTGGCAGGGATCTGTCTCCTCACCTGGCGCCACGAGAGCTTCCGGGACGCAGCCCGTGCCCGCTACCTCGGCACCTCCAACCAGATCAGCATGTGCTGCACTGCCCTCATTGACTACTTCCAGGTTACCTACCTGCTTGACTCCTTACCTATATACCTGTGTTACATTGGCCATTCTTTCCACTTCTGTTCTCTATTTGAACGAATGGGTAAAGTTAAACTGTGATACTATTGTATATCCCCTTACTTGCTCTTGTACAATACATATATATAAACTTCAGACTTTCTTATTATAAAGAATCAGGTAATTTTGCCTGCATTATTTTCATCCAAACAAATACCATGGTTGCCTGAGCTGTCCCTGAAATCAACAGATTTTACTGCAAGTCATCATTCTAACACAGTAAGAGGGTGAGCTCTGCCTAAAATCCATAAGTTTGGGTAGGACTGTAATTGGTTACATGTATACTGGACCATTGCTAGTAATCATTAACTGTTTCATCTGTGTACATGCTGAATATAGTATCGTGTCAACAGAGTAAGTGGGCTAATGGAGTGAAGAAGCCTGTGCCAGTTTGCGAGTCTGGGGTGGAGGAGGGCAAGGACCGCTACGTTCTTGACCAGCCCGCCAAATACCGCGGCAGGTGAGTTACCTCTCTCTTTCTCTTGCACTCAAAAACCATCTATTTTGTTTCTATTGCCAACTATTATGAGCTAAGGGTTAAGCTTGACCCCAACCCATCTTAAAGCTCAACCAACATACATTTAGCTGCTATATTGTAAGACAGGAAAAGTCTGTGTGGTTTAATTACTGGAAGGTGACACTAGAGTACAGCTTAAGCCAGCAGTTTGTCAAATTTTTTTATGTCATGTTCTTGAGAGAATCTGTTCTAGATTCTGTTCATCCTTAGGAGGAAGGAACACGCAAGGGATGCTCTGGAGAACGGAGTGGTCAGAGCCCAGTTTTTGGATCCCGTGCTCCTTGTGTGGCAAGCTCTCAGATCGTTGTCCTCTGGTGTGGCAATCATGCCATGTTAGCCTTGTACAGCACAGTAATTTCCACGAGGTGGCTCCTGTGCTGTGGCATCTGCTGGGGAGACTCCTGCCACTGACCAGCTCCCAGTTCTGCGATAAGTCTCCTAGCTTGCTCCTCTGTCTCATCTAGGAGGTGAAAGCGTGACAGTGGACACATCTTCCAGGACAGTGAAGCATATTCAAGAAGTGACCTGACTTGGGACATGTATAGGGTCAAGAAGCTGTTACTGTCCAGTAGTTCGGAAGCACTTCAGGATATCAGCTTCCTTGCTCTGTTGGCAGCCAGGTACTGGACATACCTAACCATTGTCATTTGAGAATTAAACTTCACGTCCAGTATTTCAACATCATCTACCTAGTCCAGCTGTTGTCCATTCACTGTCAATCCTGTTTCATCTGACAGTCCATATAGCCTGGTAACTGCCATCCTTTGTTTTTTTTCTCTCAGAAGCAAAAGAAACCT
>JAVBXC010375309.1:0-11236 GCA_034780535.1 Scyllarides nodifer
GCTACGGGTACAACCGTACGGCGAAGGCTACGGGTACAACCGTACGGCGATGGCTACGGGTACAACCGTACGGCGAAGGCTATGGGTACAACCGTACGGCGATGGCTACGGGTACAACCGTACGGCGATGGCTACGGGTACAACCGTACGGCGATGGCTACGGGTACAACCGTACGGCGAAGGCTACGGGTACAACCGTACGGCGATGGCTACGGGTACAACCGTACGGCGAAAGCTACGGGTACAACCGTGCGGCGATGGCTACGGGTACAACCGTACGGCGATGGCTACGGGTACAACTGGAAAGAAGGCGGGGTTACAAAATGGGAGTACAGCAGTAGGGCAAGGTGACGAGAGGACGTAATACAGCTGCACAGCTGTGACAATAGGACAGGGAACAGCTGCACAGCGTTGACAAGATGGGGTGCAGCTGCACGGTGGTGACAAGATGGTGTAAATTTGCAAGTTGATGACAAGTTACAGCTGCACAACGGTGACAAGATGGGGTACAGTTGGACAGCGGTGACAACAGGATGGAGTACAGCTGCATGTCATAACAGAATGGAATACAGCTGCAAGAATAGTGACAACAGAATGGAGTACAGCTGCATTGCACAACAGGACGGAGTACAGCTGCACGAGTGACAAAATGGAATACAGTTACACGGGAGTGTAAATAAAACGAAGTACAGCTGCAGACAATGAGACAACAGAACGGAGTACATCTGCAAGGCATACAACAGGAGTACAGCTGCTTGAAAATGAGACGCCAGAACGGAAGACAGGTGCACAACAGACAAGAGTACAGCTACACGGCAAATGTGACAAAAGAGAGCATCTATACGGCAGTAACAACAGAAGAGTTCAGCTGTAGAAGTGAAAACAACGGAGTACTGCTGCAAGGCAAAAACAACAGGGAGTACAACTGCATGGCAGTGACAACAGAAGGGAGTACAGCTGCACGGTAATGTGATAACAAAAAGGAGTACAGCTGCACGGTAATGTGATAATAAGGGAGTACAACAGCAAGGCAGACAACAGAAGGGAGTACAGCTGCACGGCAATGTGACAAGAGAAGGGAGCACAACTGTATGGCAGTCACATCGGAACGGGGTGCAATGCACAGCAGTGACAACAACACGGAGTAAAACTGCATGACAGTGACAACAGAGCGGATTACAGCTGCACGGGAATGTCATAGCAGAAGGGAATACAGCTGCACTGCAGTAACAAAAGAACGGAGTGCAGCTGTACTTCAATATGACAGCAGGACGGAGCACAGCTGCTCAGTAATGTGACAGCGGGACTGAGCACAGCTGCTCAGTAATGTGACAGCGGGACCGAGCACAGCTGCACGGCGAGATGAAGGTCAAAATATGTTACCATTATAACAAACATGAAAGCTGCATCTCCATGACGCATGCAACATCTGTTTCAGAATCGGCGGTGTTCACGGGAAATGTACGAGATGAAGAAACTACAAATCATTATCACCCTAAAGAAAAAGAAATTGATATTGTGAAAAAAACGTACTTAACACTATCAAAGGGACACATGCAAATGCTCATTATACATGCAACAATAAATTCAAGTTTCAGACCAACGCACCGAGACAACATACCAGTTGATACACAAGTTCCAATGGGACCCAAACAACTAATTTCCAAACGACATAACAAAATGGAATCACTGCCAGCAGTATAGAGCATGGACAGGTTCATTATGCATACACCAACCACGTCAAGTGTTAGAGTTCTGCACTGAAGAGACAGCATAACATGACAAGGCCGCGACAGACCTATGGACGGAGGCAAAGGCCCTGCACACCCCCCCTCCCGTCGGCATGACTACCATAACAGGTAGTTTGATTTATCATAAACCTTCATTCCAGCAATATTAATAACGCCCACAAAATAAAATCAAAACTGCATTTTAAGAAAAAAAAAATTCATCAGTCAAATATATCTTCTGAACTTCAGCTTTTAATTTGTGGGCTGTTTGTGTAGAGGGAGAGGAGGAGGAGGAGGAGAGGGGCGGTTACCGTGCGCGTCGTTACCAGCCATCAGCTGTGATGATACAATCAAGAGGAAAGCCTGGATTTACTTACCGGGAACAAGTCGTCGTATAGATTTGCTCCAGTACTAGATGCACCACGGATCATCCCCCATGCCATCGTTGTCCATTTTACTGTGGAAAAAAAAAATGAAAATGAAAATAAAATATAAATGCCTTCAAGATACTTTAATGCCTAATAAAACAACACTAGTAAAATTTCCTTTCCCCAGGTCTTCACTATTCGTTATTCTATAGCTTACCTATTTCATTAAATTAACATAATCATCTACCTAGCTTGTGCAGGCGTTATTTTCCTTCGGCTAACCCTTAACCAAGACGGTGCGACCCTTGGGTACGATGGCCAGGCCTTTTAAGGACAGGGTCAAAGGCCACATACTAGAGCTCATTTTGTTTAACTGCAGTTGTATTCCAGTGTAATCAGTCATAGGGTAGACTATGTGAAATTTCCTTAGATCTGGTGTACTTATCAAAATCAACAATAGTAATGATATTCTATCTCAAATCTAAGCTTATGTCCCCTCACCTAAAAGAAACAGCCACAGTTAAGTTTGGTTAAGTTGTATTTACAAAACTAAACATATTTATACATAAATATACTTATTTACTCATTTACTATTTTATCATTACTATTTTTTTTTTTCACTACTTCATCCCCAGATTCGACTTACCCTATAGTAGAGAAGCTGTTGCATATAACTTCCAAGAAATTTTGATTCTAAAGATCAGTTTGTTTTTCGTCCAAAATAAGCTATTTGAGGTAAGTTAGGATTTCTTGATTCTTTCTAAAATTGGTCAAACCTAACCTAAGGTAATTCAATCTACATTTAAGAGAGATTATTTTGCACGTTCTTTTTTTTATTAACTTTAGCATAAAGATCTTGGGAATCTTGATCGCAGCAACTTTTCCTCTATAGAATAAATCGATATATCCACACATAAAGTGGTGCAAGGAAAGTAGATAATTATCAAATACTGTATATAAATGAACGTAAAAACTTGTTGGGTTGTGGGGGAGGTAAGTGAGGCCACACAGCTCTAAGGCGACGCAACGTACGTTTTCTTTAGAAATAAAAGTAAATGCTTTTCTAATGTCTTTGAATTTCTGAAGATGCAAATCCACTTTTATTAATTTTTCAAGGTTTTGAGTATTTACAATAATTCAGTCACACTATACATTATTCACTCAACTGCTACCCGTCCTCAGATACAAGTCTCCTCGCGAGTCTGCTCCTGAAATTATTCCATCAAAAATGGTAGTTGCATTTTCTTTAACGGAGTGACTGCGCGTCCGGCATTACAGGACGTAAATTTCTCACAGCTGCGAGGCCGGCAGCATCAACATGGACGCTTTTACAGCCGACGGCCTGGTTACTCGGCATTACCGGACGCGCAGTTGAGAATAGACGTCCGACATTACGGACGTAAATTTCTCAGCCACGCGTCCGGCAGTATCAGCATGAATGCTCTCGCAACCGACCGTCCGGTCACTCAGATGGTTAGGTTAGGTTAGATTAGGCTAGGTTGGGTTAGTTTGGTTAGGTTAGGTTACGTTAGTTTAGATTAGTCCGGCATTATCGGACGCGCAGCTGAGAAAATTTACGTCCGGTAATGCCATACGCAGTCAATCCGTAAAAAACTATGCACTGCAAATTTACAAAGTGACCGAGAGGTTTCCATCGTACAGCAGACAACTCTGGTAGAGAAAACTATCCAGTCTTTAACCTTCAACTTTGTTGGCTGGCAAAACTCGCTTTATCAAAATTGGCGTGTGTTAACGCAATCTCAGAAATGTTATGTTTCTTTAACTGCGAGGTCTTCATTCAGTGAGGGTAAACAATGTTCTAGCGTGACGTCACTAAGAGGGGATTTTTGCAATTATTTATTGGACAACTGTTGTACGTCACTAATGGAAATATAAATCTCCAATCGACACTAGGCTTGTAAAAAAAAAAAAATTTTTTGTTACCAGTCATAGTAAAAGGCACAGATTCCTCATATCTATCGCGTCACTACTTACAATTTATTGTGGTCCATGTAGCTGTTCCGTGACGATAATGGGTAGGATGCAGCAGATAATCCCTAGTGTAAGAAACCAAGATTTGTTTACACGGACGTTCACAGTTATAAAAGGAAAAAAAAAACGTTCCATGAGTTGGTGCAATCATTGCAATAAACTCACGGACCATCCCGCCAGATAATTCCAAAGAAACCCAAACTGCATCAATAAACTCCGATATAAACACAATCTGCTGCGAAAAATTCCAAAACAAACCCAATATGCGGCCAAAAACTAACTGCGATAACGAATCGTTATGGTACTCTAGAAACAAAACCAGGGTTATTCATGACTAGCAACATCACAAAAATATTATCATTTGCTTATGGAACAAAAATTTAACTGTTACTTGGCACTGCGTTTCTACCAGGGCTTAAAGATTAAGCCAATCCACATCATTAAAATCCTGGATATACTGCACTTATTTGTGGGTCCGACAGGAACCTTTAGATATCCGTCCGTTACTACCACCATGTTACATGTTGATAATGAGAATGACGCAGCAGATGATCACTAGTACAAAGGAAACAAAGTTTTAGATGACAAGAACCCACAGAGATGTCAACAAAACCGAAACAAACTTTAGCGTTCGGATACACACTCAGTGTTCCCACAAAGCCAACCCGATACTTCCCTAGACAGTGGCCAAAAAATCCCCAGATCAGACCCTAAATTCCCTAAACATATTTCCAAGAGAGCTTGTACTTTCCCACTATATTTTTTGTGGGAGACAATCATAAATATGATAGAAGATATTGACTGAGGTTATGATATGATAAAAAAAAGGTAATAACAGAAAACTTTATTGTGAAAAAAATATATCAAATTATAACCCATACCATAAACATATTTTATTATATACTTCTAAATATTTATTTGTACTGTAATAAGTTTCTTCTGAAACATATGGTAACTTTAAAAGAAAAATCACAATAAACTTGTACTTAAACATGAAAGCATAAAGTATCACCATAAAAAGAAGAAATATACTTGCATCACATTAAAGCCAGAATCTGGGGATCAAAGATTCACTAATCATTTCCCTAGATCTTCATTAGAAATATTGATGTACTAAATAATTATATAGGATATAAATTATGTATCTGATTCCTTAAAAAAAATTGAATTCTACTATAGCCTAACTAAGAATATACATCACAGAAAAGGTGTGATACATTTTAACATTTTACTTAAACAAGTTGACTTTGTTGGCAGTAAATAATCACATGCATCACCAACAGTACTATTACTTTCTACATTTCAAACCAATATATATGTGTATATATAAATTCAGGTTCTTTAGAAAACAACACTATTGTACTACATAACTATACAGTATACAGAAGCTTATTTTGACCATAACTAAAGATACACATCACAGAAATGGTTTGGTATAATATATTCAATCCAACAGCATAATAGGAAAAAGGAAATTTTCACAAATTATAAGAAAAGTTGTTTATTAGCATTAAATCAAAATATGACTTGGATCATATATATATAACTTAATGACTTAATTGGCTGTGAATAATCACACACCTCATTAAGTGTGCTATTACTTTCCACCTTTTTAACTAGTATCTTACTAGTTAGAAATTAATTTCTATTCATTTTATACAAATGTGCAAGTTCTTAGAACAATATTCTTGCACTACAACCACAAGATATGAATTGAATAGCCTTAAAAAAAGCATAGTTTGACCTTGACTGGAAATACACATCACAGTAAAACAAGCACCAAAATAGCATAAAAGATTCACATGAGAGATTCACATCATTGAATATATGATACACTACGTATGATATTAAAACTAAAGCTGTTTATCATATCAAAAATAGAGAAATTGTTTTCTTACAATTCCTGAAATCTAGTGGATCATGTTAAACATATGCTGTATATGTTTAACATAATTCAGTAAACTGTATATACTATGATTAAAGAAAATAACTATTTGAAGCTAAGGTCAGACATGGAGACCAATTTCCTCAATTACTTAGCTGCCTGTGAATAATATTACCAGCCTCATCATCTGTAGCATTACTAACTACATTTCTCATAAGCTTGAGCAAATCAGGATGATCACATAGGTTTAAATCATATGATGAACATTGAATTGTGGACATTCCTTCCTTTGCATGCAACAATCCTAATAAACTTTCTTGAGACGGCTTCGATGGTCAGTTTTAATAAGTTTTAGTGCTGAACAATCTCTCAACAGGTGCATTTGCAAAAGGCAAAGACATCATACATCCAACAACTTTCTGAAGGTTGACATGTTTCAGCTCACCTTGAAGATTCTTTTTACTGAAACGGTCCTTCCAAAACTCAATGTCTGACTGTGTGCCACATGGCACAGACTCCTCAATGGCTTGTTTCCTCCATTCTGTGTCGACTAACTGTAGTTCTGCAACATCCTTCAGAAAAGTGAAGGATGCATAAAGTCCACTAAGAGATGGAGGATGACACTTAATGGCATTAGCTGGAATCAGGAAGTCCAGATGATCATAACGAATGTTAGTTATTTCAGAAAACCTCATCCTGATTTGTTGAACAAGCTCAACTAAAAAGTTCAAGCAAGTTAGACGAACCTGCCTTACCCCATCTATATTATCCTTAAGACACTCAGAAGGGGTTGTAGTAGCTGCTACTCCTAAATAGACATGATTAATATCTACTCTGTTTTTGTGATCATTGATATCTATAGTGAATGGATCTCCATGTTTAATAATATCAATCCTTATAAAATCAGATAGTACTTGTCTTAGGATTTTGATGACTTCATCTCTTAACATGTGAAGTAATGGAGCTGAACTCTGAAACAAAGTACTGAAAGCATTTACCTTACTGAGCTAAAAACTTATGAACTCCAACTGTGCCTTATGAAAAGGGTTGCTCAAAACTGACAAAATGTTCTTTACTGTATTTGATGGATCAGTTTGATCAAGTGCCTTTTCTGTAAAATACAGTTGAAGAGCTGGCCACTGCTCCAAAACTCTATTGACCACATTTTCCATTGACAGCCATCGAGTTTGTGATAGATTTAACAACATATGTATAGGAACATCACAAAATTTTTGAAATTCCTCAAAACTATGTTTTCGATGACTTGATCTGCTAAAGTGAGCATAAACATTCCTAAGCATGTCTTCCAATGATACAGACATTTTTGTGCAAGCAAATGAAGCACAAAGATGTATAAGATTGACAACTGCATTTTATTGCCACAACATGAGGAATCTCCCTCTTTAACATTGCTACTACACTCCCTTTATCACCAAACATAACATTTGTGGTATCTGATGAATACCCAATCAAGTTGTTAAGTGGAATACCTTTTTCCACTATTGATTGCTTGATGGCCCCATAAAGATCAGCAGCAGTACTGCTGTGGACTGGTATCAGGTCAAAAAACTGAGTCACATGTTCCATTCGGCAAACGTCAAAATACATCACAATAATCCCTAGTTGTTTTTCTACAGAAATATCAGTTGTCTCATCTGGTATTAAGCTAAATTTTGTTAACCTTAATTTTTCTACTAAGCCTTTTGCAAAGTATAGGCCAAGCCCTTGCCTCACAATATTGGAGCATTTTGTATCACAAAGTCTAAGCTGCTGTAATGCAACCTTTTCAGAAGAATTCTTAGGAGCACATGACTGTATAAGCTTTACTAGTGGTTTGGATAAAGTAAAAGGCAGATTGTGTTCTGCAATGAAAGCAGCTATTTGTACTTCTGTACTTTCTTTATATATGTTCTGTTGTGACTGTTTAAGAAATGAGTCCTTTATAGATGGAGTTTCTTGTTTAATCTTCATATTGCTAACATGAATCTGACCAGAACTGTGCTTAAGCAAAGAGGAACGATGACAGGGAACTGTTTTCTTACATACTGAACACTCCGCCTCACTTGAGTTATCCTTTGGTGCAACAAGCCATCCTTTAAATTCTTTCTGATTTAGCCGCTCAAATCGGAACTTCTGCTTATACGAAGTTTTTACCCTCTTTGCCACTGGTTCATCGTTACTTGATGAACCCTCATGGGTGTTTTCCATTTTAAAGCTGGCCTTTGCAATCTCCTGTCTAACCTGCCAAAAAAAGAAAAAAAAAGAAAAACCCAAACTCACTCTCCATCTACTTCTTCCTACATTTCTTTAGAGATAAAACTACTGCTTAATGTCAACAAAAATTAGGTATTTATTTACCGCTTGCCCATAATCACAAACATTTTTTGCAGTGTTCTATCACTTAATTGGGATAAAATAGGGATGGGTTTCTCTATAACATCGGAAAATGGTGTAAAAAAAATTGTATATGATTATGGGCAAACGGTAAATAATTACCAAAAATTATAGGCCTAGATTCCTTACAATAGTAATACACTAACCAAATACTTCCTTACCTAACCTAAACTAGGTAGGGAAACTGAAACATACATAACCCCTCAAACTCTAGGCTATCCTGTTATCCTATAGAGTTTAACTTTATGAAATTTGGGCCCTAGACTATGGCCCGGCACTGGAATCACGGTTATTCAGCGCCAAAAGACGTTATCAAGACCTGCAATCAATATGACAAGTGCTCACTTTAATCTCCCCCAATAGGCATTACAAACTTTCAATAAAGAAAGGTTGTCTGGCCAGGGGGCTTGCTGTTATAGAGTGCCCCCAGAAACTACACTCTTACTGCCAATCCTATAAAAGCATGAAAATCGTAATAATGGATAGCCTAAAAACCTGAGAAGATAGCAAATGCAGCAAATATTAAACCTACTTTCATCAGTAGTTTAAAAGACTGGCGGGCTGCCTACGCCCTGCGGATGGTTTGTTGTTGTTGTACAAGTCCCTCTCCGTTCGCCGCACATTTGCCAACTTATCGCTTTTAGCTATTTATGTAAAATCCTAAAATGATCATAGCATTTATAAATTTAGACAAATTACAGTAAAAATAAAATTTTGCATAAATAAATGAAAGAGGTAAATTTTCCGAATCATTCACTAAATACATGAAGAAATTCACCAGATTTCCCTAAAATCTTCCATTTCCCCAGATTTTCCCTAAAAAATTCCAAAATTCCCATTCTAGGGATAAATTCCCCAGATGATTATAAATCATCACCACTACAGCTACTTCACCACTGCAGCTACAGTTTCATCACCACTATAACTACTTCATTACAGCTATATCACCACTACGGCTCCACCATTACAGCTACAGCTTCATCACCACTACTTCACCATTACAGCTATATCACCACTACAGCTACTTCACCACTGCAGCTACTTCACCATACAGCTATATCACCATTATAGCTACAGCTTCATCACCACTACAGCTACTTCACCACTACGGCTATATCACCACTACAGCTACTTCACCATTACAGCTATATCACCACTACAGCTACAGCTACATCACTACAGCTACTTCATCACCACTACATCTAGCTATATGATCGCTGCAGGTGCGGCCATATTACTAGTGTTACTAACTTCCCTATTTTCGTGTTCATCTAGGATAAAATATAGATGTGCAGGCATAGCTGCACATGAAAATCTCAAACCAATAGTCAATATGAACTCGTGCGTCAAGAAGACATTAGTGAAGTGGACGAATGGTCGGACTCTGGAAGTGGCCCGCATGGTTCAGGCCCGGGAGGCTGCTGCCATAAGAGAAAGGCAACAGGCCCGGAAATGGGCAGCCAAACTGCGGACAAGGACTCATGCACCTCCAGTGATGACATCAAACATAGAGAAGCTATGGGCACAAGTGAACCACATTGTTAAGACTCGCAAAGCAGCGGCCGAGATGGAAAGGAGACGTGCCCGTGAGTGGGCCGTTGCTCGGGCTGCACTGCAAGTACCAACCGCTTCTCAAAAGTCATCCTCACCAGAGAGACAGGAAACAGCAGGAATCGAAGGGGCTGACAGGCTTGCACAGAGACAGACTAGCAGCCGACAACAATTCCAGCCAAGAGACAGCCTGGAACTTTGTCGTATCCGAAGAAGATCCTTGCCTGAGAGTGTTTCTAGTGATGTATCATCCTCGGGTAGCTCCAGTGGGTTTAATTCAATCTTTGGTCATTATTTTTTCTCAGATCAGCTCTCATCACAGACTAGCAACCGAAAACAATTCCAGCCAAGAGACAGCCTGGAACTTTGTCGTATCCGAGGAAGATCCTTGCCTGGGAGTGTTTCTAGTGATGTATCATCCTCGGGTAGCTCCAGTGGATGTAATTCAATCGAATTACTTTCAGAGCATCTCTCATCCGGGGATAATACGTGTAATGATGCCTCCACTTCCCATACGAAAGAGGAAGAGTTGGGCGATATTATTCTCACAAAGGAGCAGATAAAGGATGTCGAGATTGTGAGAAAATTAGGAGAGGGCGGCAATGGCAAAGTTTACCTCGTCCGTCTGCAAGGGACTGAGATGGTCATGAAGACTCTTATTAACACAGCCGGGCGGCGTTTCTTTGTGGAAGAAGCCCAGATCCATAAGCACTTGGCCGGTGCTGGAGGGGCTCCTCTGTTGTACGGGCTGTGTCTAAAACCCCTCCGAATGTTCATGCAATGTGCTGGAGAATGTTACATTGATTATTTAAACGAGTGCTCAGATAGAGAAGCTGTAGAATCACTCCCCGTCATCGCGAACAAACTAAAGGCTATTCACGACAAAGGCATGGTCCACAACGACATTAAAGCCGACAATATCACTGTGAAAAGAACAGACGGTATGCTCGACTTTAATGTGATAGATTTTGGACTCAGCAAGGCTATTGGAGAGGTCTTGTGCATGAGTGGTGACGGAACTAGTACGTGGTACGCGCCCGAGGTGCTGGCAAGGAAACCCTGCCTGCCCGCCAGCGACGTCTACTCGTACGGTAAATTGATTGAAATTATATGTACATGTGTCATTGATGACGCCAAAGTAAAACTGCATCTGCAGCGACTCGTCGCCCAAGCAACAGCTTCTGACCCTAAGGACCGGCCATCTTTAGAGAGTCTCGCAGACCAGCTGGTAACTATTTGTTTTAACTTGTGGGGAAAAGACAATGAAAAGATGAAAAAAAAGTAGAGTTGAACATGAAGGAACTGCACTCAATAGA